>JAWNNJ010001301.1:0-169187 GCA_035045125.1 Hypselothyrea guttata
TAGTCTGTTTTTATAATTTGCTGTAAGTTACACACACACACACACGCACATGTTTGTTTGTATGTCAAAACATGCTTATTGCGTCTTTCTTATTGCCTTTTGCTTTCAGCCTACACACACACACACACAGACACAGACACAGGCACACGCACACACACGCATATTATGCTGTAACCGGTTTGATGTTTATTTTGCCCGGTTTAACCTTGAAAATTCTGCGCCCGCTTACAAAACTTTTTATGTATGTATGCTATATATATATACACACGCACACGCATTTGTATGTTTGTGTTTTGTTGTTGTTTTGCTTGTTTTTCGCACTTGTTGTGTGCCAAAATAAAATAAAAAAAAATTCTATTAAGAATACTACTGCATAACATACATACAAACAAATGTACATATGTATGTATGTATGTATATTTGTGTGTGCGTTTTTGATGTTTTGAAAATGTACCGTAAAAGTTCTACGCAATTGCGACGCAGAAAACAAAACTTCCAGCGGCAGACAGCGAGGCGCAAGCAACAACAACAACAACCGCTAAATGCATGCTGCAATTTACAGTGCAGGCGGAAATATTATCAACACTTGCGTATATTAGTTAATATTATTACAAAAAAAAAAAAAATTATTAACACTTGCATGTATTGGCTAATATTATTTAATAATTATAATAATTTACAGTGCCGGCAAAAATATTATTAACACTTGCGTGTATTAGTTAATATTATTACAACAAAAAAATTATTAACACTTGCATGTATTGGCTAATATTATTTAATAATCATAATAATTTACAGTGCAGACCGAAATATTATAAACACTGGTTTAAAAACAAAAGAAAAAGGCAACAAAATTTGGTTGCAATTTACAGAGCAGGCGAAAATATTGTCAACACTTGCATGTATTGGTTAAAATTATTAAACACCATTTTTTTTAGCATGTAATATATTAATATATTATTTATTTATTTATTTATTTATTAGTTAATAATATTAAAGCTGTAATTTACAGTGTAAGCCGAAATATTATCAACACTTGTTTAACAAACAACAAAATAACGGCAATTTACAGTGCTGGCAGAAATATTGTCAACACTTGTAATAAAACACAATTGTTATTATTTAATAAAATAAAAAAATAAATTATTTAAGCTAAGCAACAACATACCGAAGGCTCAGAACACGTCAAGCGCACTGTGGAAAATGAAAACAAATTAGCGCAACACTGAAGCCTTTTTGGCACTGGAATGAGCTGGAAGTTTGCCGAAAAAAAAACAAAAACAACAACATAAAATACACACACACACACACACACACACATAGAGGCAGGCAGCATAAGAGCAGCAAAACAAGTTGTTGTTGTTGCGCATGTTTCGGCTCTTGCTCGCTCTCTCGCTCTCTCTCTCTCTCTTTGCATGTTTTTGTTTTTGTTTTTTTTTTGGCAGCTGATTTGCCTCTGCCTGTGTGCGTGTGTGTGTGTGTGCGTGCACGCCGGCCGTATTTATCACGTACGCAGTGGAAAAATCTTGGCAAGTTGCGTAGCCCTTCAAAAACAACAACAACAACAGAAACAACAGCAGAAACAAAATCTGTGGCATTTCTGATTGGAAAGAAACTGCGTCGCCCTTTTTGACTGCAAGTGAAAATTGAGCACAGTGTACATACATACATACATACAAACATATTTACGCATGTAGCTTGCTCAATATTTCGGCAAGCTGCTGTGACCGACCAGCGTTGCCAATTTAGCGGGTTTTCGATTTAATTTTACGAAAATAATTAATAATATAATAATAATAAATATATGTATTTTTTATAATAATAAATATAGCACATATTATGCTGAAATGTATTTTAGTTGAAAATTATCAATTTTATTTTAATCAACTAAAAAAACTATAATATTAAAGCTAAAAAAATGATCAAGTGCTGTGCCAATCATCTATTTCCATATATTTTATATTGCAAAATTGAGCTTTTCTGGCAACACTGATGCTTATCATACATCTATTTAGAAACATAAAATTATATATAATATTGCATATTCATTTGATCTTGTTATATGTATATAAATTTATAAATTTTATTTTATTTTTTGTTTCAAGCTTTGCGGGTTTTTGAATTCTATTTATGCTGAACAGAAATCTAAGTTGCAAATAATTTTTAATTTTTATATTTACTATATTTTTGTATGTTGTATAAAAACATAATACATTTTTTTTATATGTATATACATATATTAAAAAAAAAAAACAATTTATATTTTTATTTATTACTTAACATTTTTTTTCATTGGTATTATAAGATTAAATTTTTTGATTAAAATTGCGTTTCTAGCTATATCTGGCAGCACTGTTAGCAGGTTTTCGAATTTATTTGCAATCAAATTGAAATTAAAATTTTAAATTATTTTGAATCTTTATATTGACTATATTTTTTTGTAACTTTTTTTTTTTTAGCTATTTTAAATTGCAATTTGAGCTAAATCTGGCAGCACTGTTGCGCAGCGACGACATATTAACAGTAATTGTTGTTGTTGTGTTTGTGTGTTTTCGCGTCTCTTTTGCGCTGCTGCTTCGCGCTGCCGGCAAATGCCGGTTTTATTTTTGTTGCTCATTAAATAATTGTTTATTATTATTTATTTTTAGTTGTTTTTTTTTTGTGCGCCTCAACAAAAAACTTACCTCAGTGTGTGTGCTTTTGCTGCTTTTTTGGTTTTCTCGGTTTTTCTGCTTTGCCTGTGATAACAACAAAAACGTTGCAGCAGCGACAGGAACGGCGACGTCGACGTCAACGTCGACTGCGATTGCTGGAGCCTGTTTTGTTGTTGTTGTTGTTGTTGTTGGGCAGCTTGCCTTGCAGGTTTGTGTGTATGTATTTGCGCTGCTCTATATATATATGTATTTGTATGTGTGTGGATTTTCTTGGCACGCACACAAAATGCAATGGCGAAATTTATATATATTTTTGTATTTATTTTTGTTCTCGAGTATTTGGTTTTTTGAGCACTTTTTCCAATTGATGCAAACTTCAAAAAAATGTCTCACGTACGAACAAACAAACAAAGCAACAAACAAACACAAATGCCTATTGGAACCTGCAGTGCACTAACACTACTACACGCATGCACACACACACACACACACGTACACGAGGGCTGCTGCGTTTGATTGTGTGAGTGAAGGGCTCGGCTATAGCGCGCGTTGCAGCTGCTGTTCCAACCGGATTTGGATTTGAATTTGAATCTCGATTCGGATTTGGTTTAGGATTTGATATATGTCAATTGAATGTGGCTGGCATTTACTTTGCAGTTCGGTTGGTTTTTTATTATTTGCTTTATAACAGCATGCGGTTAAATGTGCACTATATATATATATATAGATTTATATATATATATATTTATGTCTGTTGTGGGCGATGTAAATTTGTCAGATTCAAATAGAATATTCCGTACGAAGCAAACACGTTGAAATATCCACTGAGAGTAACAGTCGGTCAGTGTGGCAGCAGCTTTATAAGGCGCACACACCACATGTCTAAATGTGCTAAAAAATGCCAAGATCGCCTAACAACAGCAGCGCTGTCAATTTAGCGGGTTTCAGCAAAAATTTGATTTAATAATAATATTCACTAAATAATATTATTCAAAAATGCACAAATATATATTAAGCCGCAACGAAAATTCTGGCAATTCTTAACATTTGCCGACAAAATAATTTGATTTAAATTTATCAAATGATATATATAATATTATTATAACCAAAAGGAGCGCAATATAATTTAATTTATGTCTGATCAGAACCTAAAGCAAAACAATATAATTTTGTGTTTCTCTTTATTAATATTTAGATAATATTTCAACAATATACAAATATTTGCTGTTATTTAGCTTGCTTTTACTTCAAACTTAAAACACGCCAGCACTGATTGGAAATCTAGCTATTTCTGGCAATATTGCCACCGCACGCCAGGCGTTGCCATATGCGCAGTTGAAGATTTAAAAGAAAAACTGCCAAGAGAAAAACCGTAAAATTTTAAATTCGGAACAATTGTTTATTGAAATGTAGAATCTGTTGAATACTTTATATATTATTATATTATATTATATTATATATAAGCAAATTCAGTGTCGTTGAACGAGATGCAGCGAGCTAGTTCATTCGCTCAGTTTGGTCGTTCAATTGTTTCGATACGGAACAACACGATACAGCGTATCGATAGCTTATCGATTACATCGCTACGCTGTTGTTTACAATTTCGTACGCACGTGCAAAGATATTTGCAACATTGCAAATATTTTGTACATTTTTACCAACTGAATATTTAAATTGAGCGCGTTAGTTCATGCGCTCATTTTGGCGAGTCGTTCAATTGTTCCGATACGGAACCACACAACTCACAGCTCGATAATCGATAGCTTATCGATTGCCTTTGTTTACAATTTCGAACGCACGTGCAAAGAAATTTGCAGCATTTCCCACATTTTTATCTATTTATTAATTAAACTAAGTGAAATGCCTCCGTTTGCGCAGGAAGGCAATTGCCTGATCTACCGCGGCAGCAACTATCTGAAGCAGCGTCTGGTGCTCTCCTGCCTGAGCGGTAAACCCGTAAAGCTCGTCCAAATCCGCTCCGAGGATGCGTCGGCACCGGGCCTGAGGGAGTACGAAATAAGTTTAATCCGGCTGCTGGACAAGCTGACGAACGGCACCAAGATCGAGCTGAATGCGGCCGGCACCAGCGTGATGTTCAGTCCGGGCTTGTTGCACGGCGGGCAGTTGCAACACGATTGTTGCACGCAACGTGGTCTTGGGTATTATCTGGACGCCCTCATTGCACTGGCGCCCTTCTGCAAGCTGCCCCTTGCCTGCACGCTGCGGGGAGTCACCAACAGCCGGGATTCCCCTTCGGTGGATCATGTGAAAGGCGCTGCACTGTCGCTGTTGAAGCGTTTTCTGCTGCTCGACGAGGGCCTCGAGCTGCGCGTCGTGCGCCGCGGCCACGCCCCCTTGGGCGGCGGGGAAATCTTCTTTGGCTGCCCGGTGCGAAAAAGCCTTAGGGCCATACAGCTGCAGCAGCAGGGCATGGTCAAGCGCATCAGGGGCACCGTCTACGCCTGCAAGGTGTCCCCGGCTATGGCCAATCGAACTGTGGAATCGGCCAAGGGCTGCATGCTCAAGTTCCTGCCCGATGTCTATATCTACACGGATCAGAGTCGCGGCAAAATGTCCGGCAAATCGCCCGGTTACGGCATCTGCCTGCTGGCGGAGACCACCGACGGCGTCTGCTTTGCAGCAGATTGCATCTCCAACACCAGGGAGGAGACGGTAAGAATCCCCTGCAGCTAGCGAGAGTTGCAACAACGAGAGTTGGGCCAGCAAGAGTGGAAACAACGAGAGTTGGGCCAGCAAGAGTGGAAACAACGAGAGTTGTGTCAGCGAGAGTAGGAACAACGAGAGTTGGGTCAGCGAGAGCTGGAACAACGAAAGTTGGGTGAGCGAGAGTGGGAACAACGAGAGTTGGGTCAGCGAGAGCTGGAACAACGAAAGTTGGGTGAGCGAGAGATGGAACAAAGAAAGTTGTGCTAGAGAGAGAGTTCGGTCAGCGAGAAATGGAACAACGAGAGTTTTAATCGGCAAGAGTGGCAACAACGAGAGTTGGGCCAGCAAGAGTGGGAACAACGAGAGTTGGGTCAGCGAGAATGGAAACAACGAGAGTTGGGTCAGCGAGAGTAGGAACAACGAGAGTTGGGTCAGCGAGAGTGGGAACAACGAAAGTTGTGCTAGAGAGAGAGAGTTCGGCCAGCGAGAGATGAAACAATGAGAACAACCAGCAAGAGTGGGAACAACGAGAGTTGAGCTAGAGAGATTTCGGCCCACAAGAGTTGAACCAACGAGAGTTGGAACGACAAGAGTCGGCCAATGAGAGTTCGGCCTACGAGAGTTCGACCTGCAAGGGCCAGCGAGAGTTGAGCCAGTTGGGCCTGCAAGACTTTGGCCAACGAGAATTTCGCATACAAGAGTGCGCCGCATGAAATTTGAGCCAGAGTGAGTTGGACTAGTGAGAGTTCGGCCAACGACAGTTCAGCCTACGAGAGTTGGATCAACGGTAGTTAAACTGGAGAGAGTTCGGCCAGGGAGAGTTGGAACAAGAAGTGTTCAGCCAGATAGAGGCTTACTGTTACTATTAGCAGTATTAAAGACATATCTTCAATATTTACAGAAAATATTCACAAATGTGTATACTATAAAACCTGAACAATAGGATAAATGAAAATAATTAGGATTATAGTCTTGGGTGAATCTCTGGAGCCTGCTTCTCAAATGTGGATGTTGAAAAGTAGACAGCAGGGTGTTCTGTCGGTGACGTCCGACTGCAGCGCTTTCAACTCGCTTCTTATTGCAGGACACGCCCTCCATTCCCGAGGACATGGGCAAAGAGGCCGCCATGCGCCTGCTGGATGAAATCTATCGCGGAGGCTGCTGTGATTCCGCCTATCAATGGCTCGCTGCGCTCTACATGGCCTTGGGACAGAAGCACGTATCCAAGTTTTTAACGGGTACGTTATCCCTAGGACTTACTTGTAGCTCTGGCTTTAATTCTGGGTGATTATTTCAGGTGCGCTGTCCACATATACCGTGCATTTCCTGCAGCATCTGCGTGACTTTTTCTCCGTCACGTTCAAACTGGAGAATCCCGAGACCGAGGATGCCGACGATGATGACGAGGTGCGGGGGGCACAAAAGGTCCTGATGACCTGTGTGGGCATTGGCTACACCAACATCAGTAAACGCGTTTTGTAAACTAATTTTAGGCTATATCAACTGTACAATAAACACTTTTTTTTTCTATATATTAAAATGGAAATAGTGCCTGCTTCATTTGGTTTGTAATTAATCAACATTGTCCGTGGCATATCTTCGCTGTTTATTTGATGTAGAATGTAGAATTACAAGTCTGTGGTTTAAGAATTGTGGCTGCTGTATATTATAGTTAATTAGGTTAGCTGGGAAAGATTGGGTTTATTATACTTTGCGCCCATTGAAAAATGGTAAAAACGGTTGGAGATATTTTTCCTTATCAAGAATATTTTTATTTATTTATTACTGCAGAATTTCCTAATGCCAAAAGTAGAAAGTTTTGGTACAAAAATGTGTTTTTGAAAATATTTTCACTTCTATTTGATATTAAAAAAATTAGTATCAGATTTTGATCTTAAATTATCCAACTACGAACTCCAAATAAAAACGGAGCAGATCAGTCGGACGGGCCCGACTGTCTTATACCCTGTGCCCTATATTTTTTATAAAGTTTTATTAAACTGTCTTACGCAGCGTAGCAGCAATGCTTTCTCTGCTACGTTTCCTATATGTGCCGCTTAATTGGCCGCGCTGCTAGTGAGCGAGCGTGCAACGCCTGCAATATTGTTTCGCCTATAACTCCTGTGTTTATTGATCGATTTTAATGCGCTTCTCAGGAAAGTTTAATATAATAGAAGAGAGTATATATATCGAATAACAACGTTCTATGTTCAATAATACGCTTGTTATTCAGTTTTTATGAATTAGGGCGTAAAAGGGGCGTGGCATCCAAAATTTGAAAAAAGCCTTATCTGCGCCGGATGTAGACCTACAAAAAACTGAAAACAGAATTTATATAACTCGATTTGTGTCTCTTAAATTGGCGAATGAATTCTTTTTATGCTCGTTGTGGGCGGAAGGGGAGTGGCATCCAAGATTTGAACTAAACTTGTTCTGCGTATTGTAAACACCTTTCAGAAATGACCAAAACGGCTTTTCTAGCTATTATAGTTGCTGAGATCGACGCGTTCAAACAGACGGACAGACGGACAGACGGACAGACGCACAGACGGACAGACGGACAGACAGACGGACATGGCTATATCGACTCAGCTCGTCATCCTCATCAAGAATATATATACTTTGTGGGGTCTGCCACGCCTCCTTCTGGCTGTTACATACATTTGCACAAAGTTATTAACCCTGTTTTTCCCATTTTTCAAATGGGCACAGGGTATAATAAATAAACTAATTAAAACGACTTAAATGCATGTCGAAATTCAAAACGGAAACTAAACAGTGATGCAACAAAACCTGCAGTTCAAACAGTTTTAAGACTTATAGTATTATTATTACTATCATTATATGAACAAGCACAATTCAAACGGCGCATTATGAAGTATGTTTAATATAATTATTGTAATTTATTTTGATTAAATTAAAGGCACGTGTTTGTTAGTAAATACTGTAAAATAATACTAATTATTGAATCTTAACTATTGATTTCAACAATTATTACAATATACATTAAAACTGAGCGGGTCACAAAAATATTTATCGTTTATTAACTCGCATATCGTTAGTAATTTGCATTTAAATTTAGCGCTTCGTATTGTAGTTTATCGTTTATCGTTGTACCCGGAGTTTCAACTCGCATATCGTTTTCAACATTGATTTTATATAAGATACTAGTACTTATTGAACATGGTATTATCTTTTGGTTTTGAGTCTGTAAATCGTAAATCGTTAATTTGCATTTAAATTGAGCGCGTCACATGCATGTGTATCGTTTATCGTTGTTCGCATATCGGCATCGATACTCACTGCAAGGCTGGCGCATGGCAACACTGTTGTCTGTTATCTGGCAACTTTGTTGCAGGATGCGCGCCTTCGCATGCAGTTTGAAATCATCACTGATAAGGGCAGATCAGATTTAGCCGGGTTCAACAAACTGTAAATAGTATGCGAAGGGCAATGCGATAACGGAAAAAGTCTAGCTCAGCACAAATGTAATTGAAATTGTCAGCAAATTTACAATTGGCAAATGACAAGCAATGCAATCGATTGCCTCTCGCTCTATATAAAGCCGGTGTTCCGACTGGGAAAACCATCAAACGCCGATCATCGTTTGGACACCGTTCAACTGGAAATTGATTGCAAAACCAAGATGAGTCTGAGACTGTGCCTTTTGGCCTGCCTGCTGGTGGCCGCCACCGCCAACAAGGATCAACTGAAGCCAACCCAATGGCTCAGCACCAACGAGCTGGAGAATGTTCCATCCCTCAACGACGTGAGCTTCGAGCGTCTGGAGAACATGCCCCTTCAGAAGGGCGCCCAGCTGCTGGAGAAACTCTGTAAGTACCAGGGCTACAATTGGAGGTCAACAAGTCTGTAGGTTTCAAGGCTCTTATAGGTTAGCGGGAAATGGAGGGGATGTATCAAAATTCTGAAACAAAAATCGTACATTATAGGAAAATCTAAAATGGTGTAAAGTTTGTGTAAAGTTTGCGAGATCTAGGTGACTGCTAAGGATTTCAACGGTTAGCAGTGGGTAGAGGAGAGGTATCTAAACTAAAAATGGTGTTGAGATCTACGTGTTCATACGGACAGACCGAAGGACGGAAAGACGAACATGGCTATATCGACTAGGTTCATCCTGATACAGAATATAGAGAGTGTTACCCTAATTCACTAGACCTAACTACACAGACCCTCTTGACCTTTTTTAAAGTACAGAATCGAAGTAATGTTAACTGAATCTCTTCCGATTTCCGCTTAGATCACATTTCGCAGATCAAGCAGGAGCTGATGCCCAGCTTCGTGCCCAGCGCTAGCAACATTCCCGTCTGGATTGTCAAGTCGAACGGCGAGCGTGTGGAGGCCAAATTGAACAACTATGTCGAGAAGGCGATGTCTGTGAGCGGTTTCGGCCAGGATGAGGTTACCATTGTGCTGACCGGTCTGCCCCAGACCACGCCCACCGTCAACAAGGCCATGCGCAAGCTGGTTCAGGCCTATCAGCAGCGTTACAATGCCCAGGAGCAGCAGAAATACGTCCAGGGTCAGCTGTCGAAGGACAACAAGGACAACACCCTTAGCTCCAGCGAGGAGACCAGCGATGAATGGAAATCGGCCAAGACCAGCAATGGCAATTTGATCGTACGTCCAACCAAAGTCCACATTTTTAGACCCTGTACTTTAAAAAAGCAAAAGGGTCTATTAAGTTAGTACAAAGAGGAGATGTGTGTAATAAGCAGAAGGAGGCATGGCAAATCCCACAAACTATATGTATTTCATGACAGTCTGTCCGTTCGTCCGTCTGTATGTCCGTCCATCCGTCTGTTGTCTGTATGAACACCTAGATCTCAGCAACTATAAGAGCTAAAGACATCACCTTTCGGTATTTAGGTTGTCCGATGTTTCAAGCAGCTCAAGTTTGTTGTTGATTTTTGATATCACCTATTCACCATTCAAGATTTAGGATAAGGCCTGTAAGTAGCATACAGTGATCTCTATAGATGTTGTGAATCAGACTCAGATAAGCAACAGCGAAGATATGCAACAGACGATAAAATAAAGTGCAGGGTTTTTTACGCTCGATTACGTCCGATTCCGTCCTGTATCCAGCTATAATCGAACTATATCCTATTTGCAGATCATTGACCTGGGTGCCACTTTGACCAACTTCAAGCGTTATGCCATGCTCGATGTGGTCGGTACTGGTGCCATGATCGGACACACTCTGATCGAGCTGACCAACAAGGGCGTGCCC
The DNA here is from genome assembly GCA_035045125.1 of Hypselothyrea guttata. Taxonomy (NCBI): domain Eukaryota; kingdom Metazoa; phylum Arthropoda; class Insecta; order Diptera; family Drosophilidae; genus Hypselothyrea; species Hypselothyrea guttata. Next base: position 10,573 of record JAWNNJ010001301.1, read on the forward strand.
CAGGAGATCATCCATTTGATCGGTCAGGGTATTGCCGCTCATGTCGCCGGCGCCGCTGGTCAGGAATACACCGTGCATACCGGACACAAGCTGCGTCGCATCACCGGTTTGGACCCCGCCAAGATGATTGCCAAGCCACGTGAGCAGCTGGTCGGTCTGTCCCGTGGTGATGCCGATTTCGTTGATGCCATCCATACCTCCAGCTTGGGCATGGGCACGCCCATGCGTTGCGGTGATGTTGATTTCTATCCCAATGGTCTTACCCAGGGTGCTCCCGGTGCTGAGAATGTGATTGAGGCCGCTATGCGTGCTACCCGCTATTTTGCCGAATCTGTCCGTCCCGGTAATGAGCGCAACTTCCCCGCTGTTGTTGCCAAATCCCTGCGCCAGTACAAGCAGAACGATGGCTATGGCAAGCGCACCTTCATGGGCATCGATGTCGATTTCGATCTGCAGGGTGATTACATTCTGGAGGTCAACGAGAAGAGCCCCTTCGGTAAGCGCATCAGCGCCCAGAAGCAGATCTCCTACCACGGCACCCACGGTCACAACTAAACGAGTCACGTTGACGACCCACTAGCAACAACGAGTGCATTAAAAAAACATATCAACTATGTAAAAAATCCATTAAAAAAAAATAAATGAGCATATAATTTCTAAAGTAGAATTGAGTCGTTTTTGAATGCTTGGCTTGAGTTTGGCGCGCAGTGAACTGTGATACTTCCGTCATATCGATAAATTAACAGTAAAACAAATCGATATTGCCAACCATCGGTCGAAAATTTTAGCCAACTTCAAATTTAAACTGTGTTTCTGGAGCAATGTAAGCAAACTATTAAAAAAACAAAGTTATTCACGCTGTTTCTCAACATTTATTGGCATAATATAATTTCCCAACAAGAATTGAATTTGATTACTTGGTTTGAATTTGGCGCACAGCAAGCTACTGCACTTCAGTCATATATCGATAAATAGATAGGTAAGTAAATCGATGCTGCCAACCATCGGTCGTAAACTAAAGCCAACTCCAAATTAAAACTGTATTTCTATCGCTATGTAAGAAAACTATAAAAACAAAGTTATTCACGCTGATTTTCAACATAATGGTTGCATTCACCAGGTTACCGCTCCATGGATCGATTAAAGAATTGCAACCCTCCGCTCCATGTAACCTGGTGAATGCGTTTGATACATTTTGCAACTTGCAACAGTCTTTTATGCAGAAAGTCTTCAAATAATTAATTTTTAAAATGCATACAGTTCTTTTTGATTTATTTCTTAACATTTTGAATTGAAATCAGCTGTTTTTATCGACTATCGATGAATGCAGCGGAAAAAGCAGCGATGGATCAGAAAAATTGTATGATCCATGCGCTGCAATTTTATGATGCATTAGGGTTGCTTTCATCGGTTATCGGGTCATCGATCCATGCAACGGTAACCTGTTGAATGCAACCAATAATTAAGCAGATAATTTCGATCTACAAAATATCGATAGCTTGCCAGCAAAACAAGTCGATATATCACTAGAGCTGCCAGTTATGGTTAAGTGAACTTTTTTTCTATCAATAATATTAAATACAAACAATTTGCAGAAGGTTATAGAAAAAAAAAACCGTTGCAGTAACAGAAAAAACTAACACCAAATTTAACACAATCAATGAACACAGTGGCAACACCTCTACAACTTTAAATATGGCGCTCACTGCTGCATATCGATAAAATTGCAAGCTGCCAGTTATCGTTATAGAACGGAATCGCTTTCAAAATATTGGCGCGCAAGCTGCTTGGCGTCCGTGTGCAGCATCCCGGAGTGCAGGAGCATGCGCTATGTGCGTTTGCCTTTCGTAAATGTCAAAGTTGAACTCTACACTGTTAGCTAGGTAAGAAGTGGCACAGAATAGCTGAGAAATGCCACAATAGATTACATGCCACACTGACAGGGAGCAAACAGGCGTTTGCATGTTGGTTTGTTTGTTTGTTTGTTTGTTGATTTTCCTGTTTCCGTTGAAGCGACGACGCAGCAGCGTCACGAATGTTTTGTTGTGTTTGTTTTGCCTCATCCCCCCAACCCGCTTTCCCCACTTCACTGCAGGGCTAAACTAATTTATCATCTGTTTCTATTTTGCATAAATATTGCAAGCACACACACACACACACACATACACACAGGCTTTTACCTGTGTGCGTGTGTGCGAGCGAGACCTTTACGTCAGTCCCGTTACCCAGAGCTAGAGCCTTGCCCACCCCCAAAATGGCGAATAGACGCCAGCGGCAGTGTTGCCAGATTAGCGTATTTTAAAATATCTAGCAATATAGTAGCTTATTAAATTTGCAAATAGCTTATTGCCATAGCTAAAGCTTATAGCTAAAAAATCTAAACATAAATGTTTCAAATATATTATTTTTAATTCCATAGAAATATAAATATAAAATTAAAATATTTGAGTTCTAATAAAACAAAAGAAATTTAAATGTGAAAAAACTTATATGTATAGTTTGGTTACATTTAATTTATATAGCAACTAATAGTATTTTCTTTTCTTGCATTTGAATATAGCTGGTTTTCACCATAACGAGCCCTTCCCGCATAAAAATCGTAAGCGACAAAAGCCAAGTTTACACGAGAACGTTTGAAATGCGCAGCAAATGTGGCGCTGACGATATATTTCACAGGCTGATATCTCAGTAAATACCTAGAGTTAAATTATGACATTTTTTGTGTAGATGAGTTAATTAATTATGTCAATAATTACATCAAAATCCGAAAATCAAAAAAATTTCGCTTACGGTTTTTACGCGAAAAGGGCTCGATATTGTTTGTTTTTTGGCTTTTTTTTTTGGCTATAATAAAATAATGCGGGGACTCAACATCCGGCAACACTAGCCTGCGGCAACAGGAATGTCCTATAAAGCATACACTTTGCTCTTTCTCTCGCTTCCGAAGGACGTCGACGTACGCACACAACACACACACACACGCACACGAACACACACACCTGTGTAGGTGTCCATATGTGCATGTAATTGCAAATCTGAATACTATGGTAATTGCAAAATCTAATTTGCTAAACCCCTTTTTATAAATTGTTTTGTTGCCTATGTGCCAAGACCCAATGGCGATGGAAAGCTTTTTGTTGTTGTTGCTGTGAGATTTTATGTTTTCTCGCGCGCTTTTGCTAGGCTGGTGCAAAAACGCAAGGGCATTCCGAGAAACATCGGCTAATTAAACATATTAATTTATTGAAATTGCCAATTATTTTAAAGAAAACTGACTTGCTTTTGTCGTGAAAAAAAGCTAAACAAAATGTTGCAAAAAATAAAGCCTAAAAATATGGACGAGGCAGATCAGTGGGACGGAGGCTACAGTCGGACGTAACCGACAGTAAAAGACCCTTTACTTTAACTTTATGTATTTACAAACGCAGTCAAATGCACACACTAACCTACACGCGTATGCAAGGCACACCACCCCCCCTCTGCCCAGTGCGGAAAATTGTCCGTTCCATATTTTCGCTGTTTCTTATCCGATCGAAACGAAATTCACAGGGTCAATAGAGAATGTCATTAGCTAGTTACGTACCAAATTACAAATCAATAGCTTCACTGTGGCTACAGTAGCTTTTTGCGGTTTGTGGGGGAAGGGGGGGAGGTATCCAAAATCTAAAACAAACTCGTTTTAGCTCGCGAAATAGGAAAATCTAAATCCCGAATATGGTGTCTCTAGCTCTTATAGTTGCTGAGATCTAGGTGTTCATACGGACGGACAGACAGACGGACAGACGGACATGGCTATATCGACTCGTCTTGTCGTCCTGATCAAGAATATATATACTTTATGGGGTCTGCCACGCCTCCTTCTGGGTGTTACACACATTTCCTCTTTGCACTAAACTAATAGACCTTTTTACTTTTTTAATGTAAAGGGTCTAAACAGTTAAGTTATGTTTGAATATACGTATATAAATCCCAAATATCCTTGTAAATAATGAAATTAAATTAATGAATTAAAAATAAGTTTTAAAATAAATACTGGAAAGGAAAGTTTAATCTACATTCAAATTCATCGTTAAAAAATAAGATATTTGGTTTTTCCAGTTGACTTTAATTTGGGTTTCAATTTTTTAAAGCCCATTACTAAAATAAGCTTTTAATTTAAGCTCATAATTAAACTAAGCTTTGAAGTTAAGCTCATATTTATTAATTGCAGGGGGAAAAGCGGATTTGGCAACTTTTGAAACGGCAGCTTTTCGCTGGAACGCCCTCTGCTGCTCTGCTCTGCTCTGCTCTGCTGCCACCCTCTCTCGCACTCACACTCTCTCGCACTCGCACTCACACTTTCTCGCAGCTTTGGCGCTTCAGCTTGCCTGCTGGCTGCGCTGCCTCGCCGTTTTCAGTCGAAAAGCGAACGCGGACGTGTGTCGGTCGTTGCAGCCGTCGCTCGCTACGCCATCGCCATCGCCATCGCTGTCGTTCTTCGGTTTCTTCGTTTTCTGATTGCAAAAATCGGCAGCAGCAAAATACAAAAAAAAAAAAACAAACATACCAAAAAGCGCAAAAAACCCAAATTATTTAATAACAAATTGCTGTAACGCGCGTCTTGTTGTTGCATTAAAAAAGTGGCCCACAAAGAACAAAGTAAATAAATAAAAAACGGAAACAAATTTTTTGTTTGCATTTTGTTGTTGTGGTTTTTTTTGTTGTTGTTATTGTTGTTTTTAATTGTGCACAGCTGCTGGGCATAGATATGTGAGTTGTAATTCATGTGTGCATACATACATATAAACATACCGTAAGTGTGTGCATGTTTGTTTGTTATTGTTTTTAACAAAATTGTGGCCAGAAAATTGAGAAATGCGCAAAACAGGCAGGATAACGGCACACAGCCAATCTCGTGTGTATGTGTGTGTGTGTCTGCTCTCTCACACTCTCTGACGCTCACAGTCAGTGTTGCCAGATAATACCAAGAATTCAAATTCAAATTAATATCAAAAATAAATTAAATAAATATAACAAAAAAAAAACAATCAATTAAAATTAAATAAAAAATAAATATTTAAATTTTTCGAAATTTATGCTAAGCATAAATAGAATTCTGAAAGCAGCCAAGGTGGCAACGCCGCTGCTGCTCTCTTGCGCTCTTGATTTGTGTGGTTGCCTGTGTGTGTGTGCGTGTGCGTAAACGTAAATGCGTAAGCTCTGAGCCTGGGCTAGAGCTTTGTGCTCTCCAAGGTTTACTATGCCAAAAGCAACAACAACAACAACTCTACACACACACACACACGCACGTGGGCATATTGCAGCTGCGCCTGTGTGTGTATGTGTGTGTGTGTGTGTGTTTACAGCTATTACACATGCGTATGTCAGCCGCTGATAAGAAATTTTCCTGTTTTCCTCTTTTCTTGCTTTTTGCGCCAGCTGCATTTTTGGCATTTAAAGTTTTCCAAGCTCTACATATTTTTTCCTTACGTTGCTTTGCTCTTTGCGTGACTAGGCCATAGCACATTTTTCCACGGAAAACCTTGGCTGGGGGGGGGGGGTGGTTTATAAGGGGGTGGGGGCATAAATTGCGTGCGTGTGATTTGAGCTCCCAAAACGACGGCAGCGAGTGAATTTTCGTGCTTCGAGCGATTCCCTGTTGTAACATTGAAATATATTTTTTTTCTTTTTTCTTACTTTTTTTGTTTATTTTTTCAGATTTTGCTTTTTGCGCGTTGTCTTAAGCCTAGGGCTTAACCATAAAAAAAGTGCGTGTGCTGAGCAGTTAATTTGTTGTTTGTTGTTTTTTGTTATTGTTGTTGTTGGGCTGCTGCTTGGCTATATTTATAAATTATTAATAAACATAAAGCGCGCCACAGGTGTGCACAGAGCAAGAGAGAGAGACGGCGAGCAGTACAGAGCAAGAGCGAGAGAGAGAGAAAGGCAGGAGAGAGCGACCCTTAAACAGCGCCATTTGCCATTTTGTGTCTCCATGTGTGTGTGTGTGTGTGTGTATGTGTGTGTCTCTCTTGCCCTTTCCCTCCCTCTCTTCCTTGCTCATTCTTTCGTCGCAATTTGTTAGCCCTTTAGTACCGTTACCTTTGTACCTTCTTCATGCTCAGCTGCAGCTCCCGTTCCGCTTGTTTGAGGTTAGGTTAGGTTAGGTCTAGTGTTGCCAGACATCGTCAAACATTACAATTTAAATTATATACCAAAAAGCTTTAAATAAAGGGCAAAAAATATATATGAAATAAATAAAAAATTTAATCAATTTAAAATAATTATACATTTTTTAAATGTTTTTGTGCTTAAATGGCATTCTAAACCAGGCCAAATTGGCAACGCTGGTTAGGTTGCCACTTTGAAAACTTCAAATGCTAAGAAAATAGAATTTATTTTTATTCGCTTCTATATTTATTAAGTGATTTTTATGATATTTTCAACATAAATCCTTTGAATGCCATTTATTCATTTTTATCTTGCATATTCATAGTTTATTCTCGGTTTAAATCAACCAATTCTAAATTATATATCAACTTATGGGAATATAAATCACTTTACTTATGCTAATAAATCTTCTCTTATGACTTGAATGTATTTTATTGCATTTCCCCAATATTTTTGAAACAAAAAAACTCTTGCAAAGCAACTGAAAACCATAAATTTTGAATTTACAAAATTTCTACATTCTTGTTTTTGTTATTAAGTCAATCAATTAAAGTAATACCATCCTGTACCAAACATTTCCGAACTAAAACCATTTATCAAAGGGGTTTTAAAGCAGAACTCGGATAATTTTATTGGATTTGTAGCTCTGAGAAATTAGTTAACTTTAGACTAAACCTCGAACCGGGACATTAAACAAACTAACTAAAGCTGAACCCAGTTGAAACTGGATGGAACGGAAAGGAAGGGGAAGGAACGGGCACAAAAATAGAAATGTCTGCTCGTTTATTTTAGGGACACGCCAGAATTTCCGGACCCAAGCGTAATTTCGGGTTAACGAAGAAATCCCATCCGTTGCGTCGTGCCGGATGTACGACAAAATTTCCTGGTTTGTCGGCATCTATTAAAAACTAAGCGATGCTTCTTCTTTCTTCTGGTCTAATTGCTCTGATCCAATTATCTCTGGTCTATTTCAATCAATATGCTAAATCTGTGGGCCAGCGATAAATGGGCGTCTGTATTCATGAATATATTCATATATATTCACAATTTTCTTTTCGCTTATTTTTGGATTACGTTGATTTTTACTCACACTTTGCACTCATGGGGCAACATGGTTGTTGTTGTTGTTGTCTCTCGCTCTGCTCTTCTCTTTCTCCTCTCTATCTTGTCTCTCTCCTCTCTCTCCACTCTCCCCTCTTCTCTGTCTCTCGTATCTCTTTGTAGCTTCCGGGGCTTTCACGTTCAATTATTGTTGCTTGAATGGTCAGCAGGCGCGTCATTTATTGCCGTTTGTGCTTTCGGCTTTTTCTCTCTCCTCTTTATTTGCTGTTTCTTTCTATTTTGTTTTTTACTTTTGTTTGTGTCCAATTACTGTGGCAATTTATTCATCAAGCAGCAGAGCATGCAAGCAACAGCAACAACATCTGTATAAAAGGTGCGAAGCTTTACAATTCCGCTGATCGGCCAGTTTATACCCTACATATCAGGCAAAGTATACATCTTGATCAGGACGACGAACCAAGTCGATCTAGCCATCTCTGTCTGTCCCGCTATCCGTTTATCTGTCTATCCGTCTATAAGTCTATACGTTTATCCGTCTATCCGCCTATGCGCTTTTCCGTTTTTCCATCTATCCGTTTATCTGCCTATCCGTCTATACGTTTATCCGTCTATCCGATTATGCTTTTAAACGGTTATTCATCTATCCGTCTGTTTGGATGAACGCTAAGATTTCAGAAACTGTAAGAGCTTTTGGATAGAATCCTATTCAAAGCCGAATAACCTAATATAACGCAACTTTTTTGAAATTTTATTAATCTACAGGATATTCCCTAACAGGAAAATTCTCCATAGGATTTTGAATGATCTGCGCTTAAGGTAGTTTTGACTTGATATGGGGAAATAAGAAATTTGTGTACAAGTTTGGGATTTTAATGGAATTTTTATAGGTTGGTAGTTGGAATACCCAATGCGTGGTGTACAGGGTATACAAAGTGTGAGGTAGTTAGTTAGGTTTATTGTTGTTTTTTTGTGCCTATAAGCGAATTATGTGCATTGTCGCTGTGTGTTTTGTTGCGGCTATGCAAACTTTTTGTCACATACTTGATAAAAAATTAACCAGCCCCTGCCCTTCCCTTCCCTCCTCTCATAAAACAAACTCCAAAATGACAGAAATGAGAGACACGGACAGGGGGCTATAAACACGACCCGTGCTCATGTTACGTGCAAAGTGCACAGATTTATACGCCTTCTACCTGTAGTACTATATAAATATGAATATCTTGAACCATCTAGATATGTAAATATATATATGTATATATGTACTAGATACATACATATGCACAGCTATATCTGTTTGTATTTATTTAAATTGTGTATGTTTATAGCGTCTATAAACAAACATCGCGCTACATCTACAATTTTGTTGCTCGCATTATTTATATTTACTAAAACATTTAGTCGGAGATAAATTTGCTAAAATTCGTTAGCATACATATATCTGGAACTATCGGTAATACTATAGCATAAAATGTATAGTTCTTAATAGGGAATACTTGGAAATATATTTAAATTTGCAGCAGTAAGGATGGAGTAGATTAGTCGGGGGGAAGGGTAAAGTCGGACGTAATTGATAGTGGCAGCCACTGAACTTTGTATTTTAATAAAACACACAGAGTTCAGAGTCTAATTAAAAAGTACATAAATAAAAGTATATGAAAATTTATAGAATTTTTTTACGTTAGTCATACCGATAGTTTAGGTATCTAATTAATTTCGCTATGAAGTCGATTTACTCCATCAATTTGGGCTTTTCGTACGCTTTACTTTCCATTATTTACTATAGAGATTTATAGGTTTTCCGTTTATAGACACTGTTCGTTTTGTAAAGCTAATGGGTTCCATTAATCGGTACCTCATTAATCACTTTTAAACAGATTGTTCGACTTTTCAAATGATAGTAACTTTTTCTCCCATTCTCCTTTGAATTATTGCTCATACTTGAAGGTGGAAACACAAAAATCTTGGCTTTTATTTAGGCTAAACCTTTTCAATTATGCATTTATGACACTTTCAATCCATAATTTTGTGGCTTGGCATAATTTCAGTCTGTGGTATACTATATAGTATATTTTATGGTCTTTATGGGCTCGTAATAATTTTGTAATTTATTGCGTATTCGCAGTCGGCTTAAAGCCTACCGTAAAATGTGCCAAATTTTTAACTGAAATATTAATATAATGGCTTTCGTTTTGGGTTAACCTTATGGGGGTTTTATACCTTTGCATAAAGAAATACTTGGCGTTAACTGCGGTAATAACTTTTTGCATATATCTGAATTAATACCGCCTTAAGTTCGAGTGTAGAATACATATTTGGTTTTAAATTCAGCAACTTAAAATGTATCGCAAGACTGAACTTTTGGAATTTCTCAAGAGGGAAAGAAGACGTAGTGAAAATATTTGCGGTTGCGGAAACTCCTTGGGGATTTTATTTGTTCTTTAGAGAGATTTGCGTGGGAGCATGTTAAGACTTTTGGATGTGAAGGATTAGCAGTGTGCAAAGAAATTCCCATTGGGATAGCTGGAGAAGGAAACTTACGGAGCTACGGATAAGAACACAAAAAGATTTCCTAAAGACGGGCACGATTTGCAGGGGTAAGGAGAAGGAATTAAAGCAGTGTTGGAAATGTGTTGAACAATTGCAAGGGTGGAATGTTAAGTTGAGCGATGAAGCAGCGTTTGAAGAGTGCTGAAGACCTGTAGGAGAAGTGATGACAAAGTAACCAAAAAGTAATGCAGAAATGTTGACGAAGTCATGAACAGGAATGTTGACGGAATGTTGAAGCAGAGATTAAGTATTGACGAAGAAGAAAGTTATAAAGGAGTGTTGAGGAAGGAATGCTATAGAAATTTTAGGAATAAATAAAGGAGCAAAAAGAGCATTGAAGTGGTAATCATGGAATGTTAAAGGAGTTTTACAGAAGAGATGAAGGAATGTTTAAGTTATGAAGAAATGGTAAATAAATGCTGAAGGAGTAACGACGTATTGGAGAAGTGATGATGGAATAATTGACGAAATGATATAAAATAATATAATATTGTAGAAGAAATAAAAGAGGTTTTGAGCAATGTTGCTAACATATCAGTAATACCAGATGTAAAGAAAGGAAAAGCAAAGAAAGAAAAGAGTATAATATAAGAGTATAAAATAGGGTATATTAGTTATATTGGAAATTATCTGTAAACTATGGACTAAAGCTGCCACGAAAAAAGCAAGATTTTCAAATAATATTGCTTAGTTCAAGAAGTAAATATGCGTATTAATTGCAAGTCGAATTTTCTCACTGTGTAGCCAGAGTCCCCGAAGTCAACGTCTAAGCAAATCTGTCAAGTGTGGGCGCAATTAGGCTGCATAAATGATACAGCTTAGTGATATCTGCATATAATGTGACCGACATATGTGAAATGTCATGTAACACCCCCTCTCCCTCTTTTTCTCTCTTTCTCACGTCTCTCTCTCTCTCTGTCTCTTTGTGTTTGTCTGTCCCCCATTATTATTGATTACGGGCCTTTGAGCTGCTTGCAGTATTGCCATTAAGTGGGCATGCTCTAGGCTCTGTTGAGAGGACCGGGGCCTAATGATAATGGGCGTGGCAGCATGTGTGTGTGTGTGAGCGTGGGCGCTTCAAAAGGCCAAGATATAGACAGCACTTTCAATCATGAAATGTCATTAATTAAGCTCCTATTGCCCAAGTCACAAAGTGCCAGGGGGCAATTCTGTAGGTACATTAAGTAGATAGACCTAGACCATATAGATAGGTCATACTTACATACGTTACGTGTTACGTGTTACGCTTTCTACACTCAAAAAAAAAAAGCAACCATAACATGCTTTCCTCTTTCTAGTGAGAAAAGTGTCAATAGTCATGTTATCCGAAATTTCCTGGAGTCCTTAATTCACGTATTCCTCATGTAATCCAGAATTTCTTGATTTGCAACACTTGTAAGATTATATTTATTAAAACACGCAGTATGAAACGTAATAGGATTTAAATTTCAAAATGGGTAAAAGCAGGAAAGTTTGCAGTTTGTCCTGACGTCATAAATATTCATAAATACAGTAGAATCCGGTTATAGCGACATTCAAGGGACCGACGATTTTACGTCGTTATATCCGGAAGACAAAATCCATGATTTTGTTTCTTTTTCGTATTGAAAAAACACAAAATCCATGATTTTGTTTGCTTCTTTTAGCATTGTTAAAGAAATCAAATTTTCCTCTTTAAAGTTTTTTTTTTGTTCGGCACGTCGCAATATCCGGTTGAATTGTGAAAAATCTCGTCGGTATAAGCGGTTTGTCGCTAAAAGCGGAGACGTTATAAGCGGAGGCCGTTTCATATAAGTTTGTATGGGGACCAACCAAGCCATCGAGTTTTCGTCGCAATAACCGATCGGACGCTATAAGCGGCGTCGTTATAACCGGATTCTACTGTATTAGCAAGAAACCGTTTAAAAGTGAAATTAATTGAATTCTTGTAATGGGCAATATTTTTCATAGAAATCAATTTAAATTAGGCGTAAAAAAAACTTGGGTAGAATTTCATGCACAAAGTTTTAATAAAATTAATTTGTTTTCGCTGTCGACGCTGTTTGACCTTTCCATGGAAAAGTCCATATCGAATTTCCGAATTTATGTAAATATCAATTTCCCAGCTATTATATACCACAAGCGAAAACTCTGCCTACGCAGATGAAAGACAACAAATATAGATTCCAATAAAATAATGAAAAAATAAAAAAATGCAATAAAAAATAAAATAAAATAAAATAAAAAGCAAATGAGAAAAGAAAAGAAAAAATTACGTTGCTGTCAAGCGGCATAAACAATTTATCACAGATAAAATGATAAGATTAAAACGATATACATATGTGTATATATATTTGTATATGGCATAAGTACACAGTGGCAGTAGAGAGGGAATTCGGGGGTCCCATGTGTACATTTAATGCAACAACAACACCATCAACAACAACAACAATTCAAAGAATAGGCAACATTTAAACCGTAATACTCTCGTACTCCCACAGCTTAAAGCCGTAATGAGACAGCCAAATAAGAGTTACGACTTGTCGCTGTCTTTCTCTCTCTCTCTCCCCTCTCCCTCTCTCTCTCTCTCTCTCTCTCTCGCTCTCTCGCTCTCTCTCTGCCTCTTTAACTCTCGGAAAATTTGCCAAATTCCCAGTTAGACAAGACGCAAGAGCTGTACTTGAATGAATGGCGCTTACTTAGCTAAAGGCTAAAAAACCAACAAGGTCATTCAAGTCCTCTGTGCCTACACACTGAGAGAAAAACAGCACATACTTAATCAACAATAAAGCTGATAAAATTCATATATAAAATAATATTATTTTTTTGTTTTGGAAAAGTATAAAATTGTTTTTAGACCCTTTACTTTAAAAAAGTAAAAAGGGTCTATTAGTTTAGTGCAAAGAGGAAATGTGTGTAACACCCAGAAGGAGGCGTGGCAGACCCCATAAAGTATATATATTCTTGATCAGGACGACAAGCCGAGTCGATATAGCCATGTCCGTCCGTCCGTCTGTCTGTCCGTCTGTCTGTCCGTCTGTATGAACACCTAGATCTCAGCAACTATAAGAGCTAGAGACACCATACTCGGGATTTAGATTCTCCTATTTCGCGAGCACGAGTTTGTTTTAGATTTTGGATACCTCCCCCCCTTTCCACTCAAACCGCAAAAAGCTACTGCAGCCACAGCTTTGAAGTTATTGACTTGTAATTTGGTACGTAACTAGCTTATGATAGGGTCTCCTACTGTCGGTTACGTCCGACTGTAGTCTCCGTCCCACTGATCTGCCCCGTCCATATATTTTTATTTTATTTTTATGGTATGCTATTACTGTAATGTAGAAATTTTTACCATAGTGAATTAGAATTATTTCATTACATATAAAATATAAAACAACAATTAAATTTAAAAGAAAAGTTAAATTTACTAGATATTGCAAATCTAAAACTCTTGAAAATTATTCATAATATCCTGCTGAACAAGAATATATGCTAGTACCATAAATGATTAATTAAGACTAGCATTACTCATTTCACCAATAATAGCATTTAGGTTTATTTTGCTTTGTCTAAAAAATGCCAACTTATGCTTAAATACAGCAACAAAGTTGTCAAGTAATTAAACACAATATTTTTTTAGTACGCAATTTTTACATGTTTTGCCGTCCAAGTTGTTAGGATATAAAAACTGCTTATAAACTTTATCTATATGGCATTTGGAGGAACATAAATACCAAATTTCATATGTCTGCCACCTTTAATGGCTGAGATTGACGCATTTTGGCTAGAGCTACAGTTCTATTATAATGCCATAAATATAATTAAGATAAGAATTATACAAATATAATTGCAACATTTTGTCAGAAGTTTCATCAGAAAATATAGTGCATTCGATATATGAAATTTAAGCTCAGTATGAAAAGTTGAAGATTTAACTTTAATAATCTTAAAGCATACAAGGTTTTAAATCAGATATTTGACTACTATAATTTTGCTTAAATTACTATTTAAGCAAAAGATTTGCCAATGTCTAAATGTCCTTATGTTTTTATCTGTATTATTCTAATAAATAATAAAAAACTGTTTAATAAAACAGAACCAATCAGTCGGATAGGATATACACCTGTAGAATATTCTACACCCTATATTTAAAATATAATTATAAATGTTTTGAAAATATCTTACGAAGCCCATCAGTAATAGTTCTACTTACTTCTATGTTTGTTCCATGCTTTTAATGGCCGCTATTTTAGAGAGCGAGTAAACAACGCAATATTGTTTCTTGAATAACTTATGTGTTTATTGGTCGATTTCAATGCGCTGTTCAGGATAGTTTAATAAAATGGTAAAAAGTGTATATTCCGAATAACAACCTTCTTTGTTCAATATTACGCTTTTAATGCGGGTTTGTTCGATTTGCGTGTATTTAAAATAAACTTGATCTGCATAGGGTATACATCTATCTATGTACCTAATTTGCGTACTCTGGCTCTTATAGTTCCCGAGATCTAGGCATGGTTGTAGCAAATTAGCCAATGTTTGTAACATACCTGTTTTTAGTCATTTCATGGGTACAGGGTATAAAAAGATGTGCATTTTAACCGCTTAGCCGCTTATGCGCACTCACGTAGTCCATAATGGCAATACTAACGGCTTTAATTGGCATTTCTGGGTTAAGTGCAGGTTGTTAAATAAGTATTTCTCGTTGTCTAGGCCACTTGAGCTGAGCTGAAAGCGAATCGCTGGCAATGTTTAACCGTTGTACCATTTACTTGTTCAGTCATATATAGTCATATATACATATATCTTTATTGCCCTTGGGCTATATTAGAGCAATGCTTTTAGTGAATACCGATTCGCACGCTTATCACCTAGCATTATTTCAATTAACAAATGCAAACTGATTAGTCAACAATTGCAGCTAAACAATTATAATCAAATGGTTTCCACTTTTCTAGTACTATAATTCGTTGAATTTCACCCTAAATACCGCGAAAAGTTCTAGTTTGGATTGTTTAATTGTGGTAAATCGCATCATAGCACATACTATCATATAAAGTTATTAGACCCTTTACTTTAAAAAAGTAAAAAGGGTCTATTAGTTTAGTGCAAAGAGGAAATGTGTGTAACACCCAGAAGGAGGCGTGGCAGACCCCATTAAGTATATATATTCTTGATCAGGACGACAAGACGAGTCGATATAGCCATGTCCGTCTGTCCGTCTGTCTGTCTGTCCGTCTGTCTGTCCGTCCGTATGAACACCTAGATCTCAGCAACTATAAGAGCTAGAGACACCATATTCGGGATTTAGGTTCTCCTATTTCGCGAGCAGCACGAGTTTGTTTTAGATTTTGGATACCTCCCCCCCCTTCCCCCACAAACCGCAAAAAGCTACTGTAGCCACAGTTTTAAAGCTATTGTTTTGTAATTTGGTACGTATATAGCTATCGTTTCGATCGGATAAGAAACAGCGAAAATATGGAACGGACAATTTTTCTCTATAATTTAGATCTCGGTTGATATAAAAGTTACAGGTAGGAAATTTCTTATAGATATTGCTGCATATCCAGTCTAAATAAACTATAAAGGATAAAGCTAAGCTCATTTCTGATTAGATACATTATGGCATTTACAGGGTATTCTGTGCAACCGTCTGCATAGCAATTCTTAATTATTTTAAATTCGAATCTTATCGTGCATTCAATGCAATTTCCGCTCGTTTACCTTCTTTGTTTCTGGCACCCTCGAAAGGTCAATTGCAGTGCTACGGGGCCCTCTTGAGATTATTGTTGTTGCTTGTTGGTTGTTGTTGCTGCTGTTCATTTGCTGTTGTCAGCAGTCAACAATAAATCCAATTAGCCAATGCTTTTCAAGGTAAAAGAGAGAACACAAAAAATAGAAATTATGCACGATAAACCAAATTCACTTTTGTTGTTAAGAACTGTAAGCCGAGTCGACCTTATCGGACATTCTCAATTTCTTGCCGCTGCTTTTCGACCCTGTACTTTGAAAACGTCCAAACGGTCTATTTAGTTAGTGCATCCAAAAGCAGGCGTGGCATCGATATAGCCACGTCCGCCTGTCCGTCTGTTTAAACACCTAGATCTCAAGCTGGAGACACAATTTGTAGTATTTATGCTCTTTTATGTTGCAAGCAGTTCAAATTTGTTTTAGAATTTTGATATCTTTCTTCCCCTTTCTCCTCTCAAATCATAGAAAACCTCAGTTGCCTTATAGATCCCGTACGATCGGATAAGAAACAGCAAATATATGCAACAGACAATTTGCTGAACTGTGCGTTTGTTACGGAAACATAAAGTGCATGGTCTGCTATAGTGCGTTACGTCCGACTATAGCCTTCCGTCTCTACCGGTTTTTCATAGTAATTGACAGCTTGAGTGCCCGTATGACAGTCCGTCCGTCCGACTGTCCGGCTGTCCGACTGTTCAACTATCTCTCTATTTAGCTATCCGCTCGGTCGCTTTTGCTCTGTCCAGCGCTTGTGTCCCTAGGGGCGAATCAATAAATGAAACGGAAATTTACATTTTACGGAAGCCATAGCAACTATAGCCAAAGGCAATTCCTCCCTGCCTTAGCACTCTTTCTCTCTCTCTTTTTTTTCTTTCTCCATCTCTTTCTATTGCGTTCGCACCAAAAAACTTAATCCAACCTTGCCACATTTACAGGTCATAGACGCCAGCTACGCCTCAGCCATGCGCAGCAGCAGCAGCAGCAGCAGCAGCAGCAGAGGCAACAACAACAACAGCCCAAACAACAATAACAATTACAACATCACCAACAGCAACAACAACAATCGATGATTGCCTAAGCGAGACATTGTGCGAGCGAGACAGCAACAGCTAGTGTAAGCCATCGGAGTAGCAATAATACCCGCCGTACACACACACACACACACACACACACACACACACACCAAAGACAACACTCAACTGACCTCTACGGATAAACAATAACAAAATAAACCAAAACAGTTGCAAAAGCAGACAAAATGTTGATCAAGGAATACCGCATACCCCTGCCTCTCACCGTCGAGGAGTATAGGATAGCTCAGCTCTATATGATAGCGGTAAGTTGTAAGATCTAAAATCAAAGTAAATTCTTGATTTATTTTAATTTTAATAACCTAATAACGTAACGAAATTTACAGCGTCAATAGAGAATGTTATAAGCTAGTTACATACCAAGTTACAAATCAATAGCTTTAAAACTGTGGCTACAGTAGCTTTTTGCGGTTTGCTTGGTAAGGGGGGGAGGTAGCCAAAATTTAAAACAAACTCGTGCTGCTTACAAAATAGGAGAACCTAAATCCCAAAAATGGTGTCTCTAGCTCTTATAGTTGCTGAGATCTAGGTGTTTATACGGACGGACAGACAGATGGACATGGCTATATCGACTCAGTAATAAAATAAACTTGCTCACAAACTTTTTAGGCACTTTTCAAAAGATTTAATATAATAGTTTGTAATGCGAGAGAAATCATTGATTTAATGGTAGGAATAGGAAAAACTATAACTTTTGAAATAATAGTCTTTACGAATAACCCAAATAAAATGCAAATGAAGTTGTTGAAATGTCTAGAAAAAAGCTAATTAAAATGCCATAAAAAAGACGTAAAGTCGTGAATTGCAATGCAATGGAATGTAATAAATTCGTTTCCAGGAAAAAGAACCAAATCAATGCATAGCGCAATGAAAACTGAAATATATGCATATATATATGTATATATGTATTGCTTCCGCCCGATGCAAATTTCAATGCACACTGAAAGCCATAAAAAATGATTTTAGTGAAATGAATAAAGATATTCCACGCCCACTTGCTCTCTTCCTCGGCAAAAGTGCAACCAAACAAATCAAAACAAAACAAAACAGAAAAAAAGTTTATAAATTTGTTGCTTTTTTCATGCTAGGTTATACTTTTGTCTATATATATCTGTATATCTGCTATGGTCCGACTGTGGCGCCATTATTTATGGTTCATCCAAAGCATTTTTATTTATTTTAAATTGTTTTTATGTGATTTCCATGAATTACGAATTGAATTTCAAATTGCAATAAAATCACATTGGCGTTTTGTTTATAGCGGGCTCATCGCTTGAATTTACAAATATTTATTAATAGACATTACTCAATAAAAAAAACTGTAACAAAGTTTTAATTTACTTAATTGTTTCAAAAATGTTCTAATGTTTTTAATAAACATTGTATCGTTTGAACAGAAAAAGAGCCGCGAGGAAAGCCATGGCGAAGGCAGCGGCGTTGAGATTATTATCAATGAACCCTATAAGGATGGTCCTGGCGGGAATGGACAATACACAAAAAAGATCTATCATGTCGGCAGCCATTTGCCAGGCTGGATTAAAAGTAAGTATGTCGAGGGGACAAATAGGTTTATGTCTTATGAATTTCCATACGATTGTATACTGAACACAAAACTTATTCAAGAACCAATCTTCTCGGAAAAAGAGAAAATCCATAGTTATATGGATAATAGCTTAAATCCAAAGGAAAAATTTAGTATATACATATAATCATCTTTTTATAGGTCTGCTTCCCAAAAGTGCGCTCACAGTGGAGGAGGAGGCATGGAATGCGTATCCCTACACACGCACACGCTACACCTGTCCCTTTGTGGAGAAATTCTCGCTGGACATTGAGACCTATTATCATCCGGACAACGGCTATCAAGATAATGTATTCCAGTTAACGGGAAGCGATTTGCGTAATCGTGTTGTGGGTAAGTAAAATCTGCAGATTTGGCATGAGAAAATTTCCAAAATGGCGTTACGTGATGTTTTAATTTCGCCATTATTCTAACATTGGCCCTATAATTTACACTTTATGACCAAATGCTGTCATGTTTGGTTTTTTCTACATCATTTTGCAATACAATTCGTTTACGCATCAATTCTTACGATTTTAAAACTTAAATTTTTTTCCGAAGATTTTATAATTATTTTAAGGGGGAGGACTTAAAGGACTTAAAAATATCAAAATTTTGTGTGTTGATGTATCACTTTAATTTGACTTTGCCGGTCAAAAGATTGAGAAAAAGCCATACCGCTTGAAAATCGGTTGAGTTTTGGTAAAGTTATGCGCATTCAAAGTTCAACAAAATTGGCTTTTTTCGTTTCTACATTTTTTAATACAATTCTGCAATACAATTCGTTTACGCATCAATTATATATCTCTACATCGATAATTCTAAAACGTCTTATATCATATTTGTCCTGTAGATGTCATTGATATAGTCAAGGATCAACTGTGGGGCGGTGACTACGTCAAGGAGGAGGATCCCAAGCATTTTGTATCGGACAAAACCGGCCGAGGTCCGCTGGGCGATGATTGGCTGGAGGAATATTGGCGTGAGGTCAAGGGTAAAAAACAGCCGACCAATCGTAATATGTCCCTGATGACCGCCTACAAGATCTGCCGCGTGGAGTTCCGTTATTGGGGCATGCAGACCAAATTGGAGAAATTTATACACGATGTGGCATTGCGTAAGACGATGCTGCGCGCCCATCGTCAGGCCTGGGCGTGGCAAGACGAATGGTACGGCCTGACCATTGAGGATATACGCGAACTGGAGCGTCAGACCCAACTGGCGCTAGCCAAGAAAATGGGCAGCGGCGAGGAGTGTAGCGATGGTAATACCCCAACCCAACCCATCCAATTATTGGGTTTATTAATTAATTTTTTATCTTTCAGCCGAAAGCAATTCGGAGGCGTATGTCAGCAGCAGTGCGGTCACAGCACCCACTTTAGGTGAACGCAAGAAATCGGCACCCGCGGTACCGCCAATTGTCACCCAGCAACCGCCCAGCGCTGAGGCCAGCTCCGACGAGGACGATGACGAGGACGATGATGAGGATGAGGACGATCATGTTGATCATGTTGCCCCACAGCCAGGAGGTACCAGCAGCACCGTCTCCGTTGGAGCCAATCAACGTTCACGCTCCCAGAGCATTCAGATGGCAAATAAAGCCAAATTTGGCTCAAAGGGTGCGCTCCATTCACCGGTTGGTTCCGCTCACAGCTTCGATCTGCAGGTGAGCTAATGAGCCATGATTATTATTTTCGAATAGGATTTCTATAATCTGTGCTGTTCTATCGACTGTATTTCATCTATGTATCTTTCAACTTAATGTCGTGCTCTCTCTTGGTTTTTTGCACATTCTCAATTGCATTTTGTTGGTGTCAGTTCATGGTCTTGATTCATTCTGCATACATTTGTGTTCCAATTTCTTCGAACCGATTTCTTATGCTACAAATAATGTTTAATGCGATTTGTTGGTTTGGCGAATTTTGTGTTGTCTGTTTTTTTCTGGTAATTGTTTATTTTTCTGTACTTTTATTACTCTTGTGCTGTCTTTTGTTTTCGGAATAAATACAACATTTTCCAATTGACATGCTCTTCTCATATGAACAAAATGACATATCTCCAAAAAACTATCTGCACAATATCCAATATCGATTCGAATCAATCCGTTCCATGAGCAGCCCATTAAGCCGCATGCTAAATTAGCGCCACGCCGACATGTAAGTTGCAATTTGAGTTTCACTTCCTGCTCATCTCAAGTTCATCCTCCTTCCTGGATTAGTTCATAGTTCAGTTTTAGTTTGAGCTTCAAATCGGAACTCTACCTACTCGAGTCAGTTAGCTAGCTATAGTTTAAGTTGATTCTACCTTTTTTAGTTTGAAGTCTTGGTCGATTTTCATCACATTGAAATGTTGAATTTATAATTGCATATAACCGATAACCGATAAACGTTAAATGCTTCACCCAGGTGGCCAATTGGCGCATGGAACGCTTGGAGGTGGACTCAAAATCCAATTCCGACGAGGAGTTCTTTGACTGTTTGGGTAAGTCTGAAGGTCTAGGCCAGTGGTGTCCACGCCGTTCTTGTGGCTCTTTTGTGTTTGCA
Organism: Hypselothyrea guttata; assembly: GCA_035045125.1. Lineage (NCBI taxonomy): Eukaryota > Metazoa > Arthropoda > Insecta > Diptera > Drosophilidae > Hypselothyrea > Hypselothyrea guttata. Next base: position 31,254 of record JAWNNJ010001301.1, read on the forward strand.
ATTGCTCTTTCTAATGGGTGATCGAAAAACATTTATTTGTATTTATTTATCGATTAATGACCTTTCTTTTGCAGACACAAACGAGACGAACTCGTTGGCCAAGTGGAGTTCCTTGGAGCTGTTGGGCGAGGGCGATGACAGTCCACCCCCGCATAGCGGCAGCTCCGGCGGTACGGCTAGTGTGAGCGGTGCTGCGGGTGTTGCTGGCGGTACACCGAGCAGCAATCGTCATAGACAGGACGATAGCATCTTTAATCAGGAATTTCTAATGCGTGTCGCCTCCGAGCGTGGCAATAAACGTCAATTGCGCTCCTCGGCGAGCCTGGATCGCAGTCATGACTCATCGCCGCCGGGTTCACCGAGCACACCCTCTTGCCCAACAACCATACTGATGCTAGTAGTGCATGCTGGGAGTGTACTGGATGCGGCCAGTGAATTGACAGCCAAGAAATCGGATGTGACCACATTTCGTAGCTCCTTTGAGGCTGTAATGCGTCAACATTATCCCAGTCTGTTAACCCATATGACCATCAAAATGGTACCATGTCCATCCATATGCACGGACGCATTGGGCATACTCTCCAGCCTGAGTCCGTATTCCTTTGATGCCTCACCATCGGCCGCAGATATACCCAATATAGCGGATGTACCAATTGGTGCAATACCGCTACTTGCGGTTGCCGCACCCGAATTCCAGGAGACGGTCAACAAGACGGTAGCAGCGGCAAACATTGTCTATCATGAGTTCCTCAAATCGGAGGAGGGTCACGGCTTCTCCGGACAAATTGTAATGCTCGGGGACTCAATGGGTTCCCTGCTGGCCTATGAGGCATTATGTCGTGGCAATGGCAGCAATAGTTGCTCTCAGAGTGCCGGACCATCAGTGGGAGCTGCGACCGGAGTGGGAATCGGAGTAGGAGTAGGAACAGGAGGTGGAGCAGGAGCAGCAATCGCTGTCACAGCACATTCTCCGCATTCTGTTGGCGATTGCAGTCGCATGTCACGCATGGATGATTTGGATGAACGTTTCGTTGACTCCGATTTGGATGCCAAACGTTTGCTGGTAGCACCATCGCCACGTCGTCGTCGTTCCAGCTCCTCGAGCGATTCGCGCACCATCAAATTGGATTTCGATGTTAGCGATTTCTTCATGTTCGGTTCACCGTTGTCTGTGGTATTGGCCGCACGCAAACTTCACGATGCCAAGGCCGCCCTGCCGCGTCCCAATTGCCATCAGGTGTATAATCTGTTCCATCCTACGGATCCCATCGCCTCACGCTTGGAACCATTGCTCAGCGCTAGATTCTCCATACTGTCGCCCGTTAATGTGCCACGCTATGCCAAGTATCCGCTTGGAAATGGTCAACCATTGCATTTATGTAAGTCCATCATACCCTACTGATACCCTGCCAAAACATATATCTAACTTGGCTCTCTTTGTTCTTAGTGGAAGTCATACAATCGCATCCACAGCATTTCAATGATGGCAATAATCTGCTTGCGGGACGTCGTCTATCCGATGCCTCCATGCAGAGCACTATATCTGGACTTATAGAGAACGTCCCACTTAGCACTATACACTCACGTGAGTACTGTTTATCAGATAACTCTTCGGTTATATATACTGCGCAGGGTGTAGTATTTTTACAGTGCCTTTTTTCAACATTCGAGACGGTACCGGAACAAGCTAACTTTTTAAAGCTCGGAAGTAGTTCAAGTTTTTTTTTGTTATGGAATGGATTGGATCGACCGTAGAATTTTCTTTAGGGTCGTTCGCTACCCATCAACTAGTTCCCTATCTAATAACTTTAAAAAGTTGCGTTTTTAGTCTAAAACAGTCACAATTTCTATTTGCAGTTCAGAACAAATGGTGGGGTACCAAACGTCTGGATTATGCTCTATATTGTCCTGAGGGATTGAGCAATTTTCCAGCTCACGCATTGCCGCATCTATTCCACGCCAGTTATTGGGAGAGTCCGGATGTGATTGCGTTTATATTGCGACAGATTGGTAAATTTGAGGGTATACCATTTGTGGGTTCCAACGATGATAAGGATAATGCCTCGTTCCATCCGGGACAGCCGAGGGAGAAATGGATCAAGAAGCGTACATCGGTCAAATTGAAGAATGTCGCGGCAAATCATCGAGCCAACGATGTGATTGTGCAGGAGGGCAGAGAGCAGAGATTGAATGCACGTTTCATGTATGGGCCATTGGATATGATAACGTTGCATGGCGAGAAGGTTGATGTGCATATAATGAAGGATCCACCGGCTGGTGAATGGACCTTCCTATCCACCGAAATGACCGATAAAACTGGACGCATCTCGTACAGCATACCCGACCATCTATCCCTCGGCTATGGCATCTATCCGGTCAAGATGGTTGTACGGGGCGATCATACATCGGTCGATTGCTACATGGCCGTGGTACCGCCATTAACCGAATGCGTTGTCTTTAGCATCGATGGCAGCTTTACGGCCTCGATGTCTGTAACCGGACGTGATCCAAAGGTGCGAGCCGGTGCCGTCGATGTCTGTCGACATTGGCAGGAGCTTGGCTATCTGCTCATCTATATAACCGGACGACCCGATATGCAACAGCAGCGTGTCGTCTCCTGGCTAAGTCAACACAATTTCCCACATGGCCTGATATCATTCGCCGATGGCCTATCCACCGATCCGCTGGGACATAAGACCGCATATCTGAACAATCTGGTGCAGAATCATGGAATCTCAATTACCGCCGCCTACGGCAGCAGCAAGGATATCAGCGTCTATACCAATGTGGGCATGCGACACGAACAGATCTTCATTGTGGGCAAGGTAGGATATTAGGGATAGAGAAGAGGAGACGAAGATCTTCCGATCTGATTTTTCCGATTTTTCGATCTATATATAACTTGATCTCTTTTCCTCCACAGGTTAGCAAGAAATTGCAAGCAAATGCCACGGTCTTGAGCGAGGGCTATGCCGCCCATTTGGCGGGTCTACAGGCTGTGGGCGGTTCCCGTCCGGCGAAGGGGAATGCTCGAATGGTGATACCACGTGGTTGCTTCAATCTGCCTGGCCAATCGGCAAACCCACGACGCAGAAGGTAGGCACAACCAAAGACCATATACGTATATCAAACACGGCCTGCTTGTAACTGTATGTGTGTGTGTGTCTGTGTGTGTGTCTGTGTCGTGTAAATATGTATATGTGTATGTATTTAGTGTTAATTAGGCAATTAGTCTGTATACCCCGACTTTGTATGTATGCCAAGTTAGCTAATGTTTCTTGCCCCCAACGGTTGTGTTTATTTCCTGAAATTATTGTATATTATTTTATATTTAATTTGTAATTGTTTTAATTGTATTTAAATAATTGTAATTTTGGTTAACGGTTTTTTGTTGCTTGCCTTGTGTTTGTCTCAGTTTTGACACTGCATGCCACTGTCCCTCCTCCAGGCACCTCCTAATACATGCTGTTTAGAGCTGGGGTTCGATTCGATTTAGATTTCGATTCGATTCAATCGATTTTTATTTTCGGCTGTTAAATCGATTTTTTTTTTTGAAATCGATTTTGCTATTTCTTGTGAAATTCAAATAAATTTGACTAACTGCAAATTAAAATTACCGGTTTTTCTTTCGATTAATCGATTAAATAAATTTTTAGACGTGAATCAATCGAATCGAATTGAATCGATTCTTGAAAATCGAAGATCGAACCCAGCGCTAATACTGTGTACGGTTTGTTGTCCGCTATGTTCCGTCCCCTGTCTGTTGTCCTAACCGTGTCATGTTTGTAACAACTACAACTATCATCAACAACAACTCCCACCAATCTCTCCTAAAACTTGCTCCGCATCCCAGCAGCGCTTTCGACCTGTCTCCGGGCACGCCCCCAAACAGCGGCAGCCTAGGTCAACTGAATGAGGTCAGCGAGCCTGATCCAGATGACGAGGTGCTCATACATTTCTCTGGAGTGTGCACCAGGGAGAGCATCTCGGTGCTCGCTTTTCCACGGCCCAAAAACCTAACATGGCCCAGTCCATAAAAAAAACACCAAAATTCTACACAAACATTATCAACCCCATTGAATATATTTATCAAGTGCAGGGTTCCAGCTGGAAATTGCAGCTATTTTTGTGCACTTATTATTCCGCTTAAGTTGCATTTTGTATTACCAATATTATTATTATTATTATTATTATTATTACTCTTTGTATTTATATTATAATTATCGTGTATTCTAGTTTATGCCCTGTACAATTTTGAATTGATATTATGGATATTGTGTCAACACAGCGAACAAAACAAATGAAATTCTAGCCAAATATATGCATATCTAGCAACAAATTTCGGTACTGTGCCTGCTCGAAAGAGTGAACAAACTTGTCAAAATACTGAAAATGATAAACGTTCTTTGAACTTAGTTTTGGGTTACACAAATTCGCTACAGTGAACAGTAGTTCACTCTTTGAAGCAATGCACAGTATTATCTGAGATATATGTATTAATGTAACAAATGAAATGCTTTAACTAGAGCTATATATATTTATGCCAAGTATTATTAGTCAAACAATATATATACATATACTATATATACTATGATTTATGATATGATGTTGCATTATAATGTTACCGATTTCGAAATGTATCTTCTTTTTTTTCAACGTTTGCTCTTTTAATTTAATGATCAACGACGCTTTAATACAAATATAAATAAAAACGCTTTAAAAACCGCCCACACGCCACGCCTACTCCACGTAACAACAAACCAATATATATATACTATAAATATATATATTTCACTCTCACTCCAACACTCGCTCTTGTCATACACACAGGCTGCATGAAGCAACGAATGACGTCACGGTTTCCAATTGAAATTTATTAAAACAATTTTGCAAAACTGTCTAGAAAATCGACAAAAAATTGAAAGAAAACAGTTGAATGAAAACTGGCAACCGTGTATGCAATTTTGCAATCAAATCAAAAACGTTAACCAACACTATTAGCTGTTATGCAAAAACAAAAAAAAAAGAGAGTCCCAGAACAAATTTGTGTTTTTAGTGTTGCGAAAGTTAATTTTTTCGTTGATGAACATAAAATAATTATTGATAAGTACATATACATATATTGATTAGTTGAATTGAATTGAATAGAAATTAAATTGAATATGAGTTAAATGGTTTGTTATGTTGTGTTTCTTTATTTAGTTCGGTTTGTATGGCATTTGTTTTAGCTGATTCGGTGTTGTGTGCAGTTAGAAACAAAATACACTCTAAAAAAAAATCAACAACAATTGGAGACAAAAGCTAAACTTTAACTCTCTTTTTTTCCAAACCAAAAATTAACAACAAAAAATAAAAAAAAAAAAACCCGAACAAATACATGCATTACACACACACACACACACACACACGATCACAACCATCAACAAATTGTTCATACAGCAATGAGACGGGATTATCTTCGCCCATACGCAGCGGCTATCTGAAGCGCAAGACCTATCTGAGCCTGCATTAAAGCGCATGGCAGCGAGTAGTTTATAGCAAAGCGACCTTCCTTGCAATCTTAGCCAATTAGCCCTACTCCATATACTATATGCCATATTGGATCAGCATTAGTTGCAGTCTAACAACAACCACAACAACAACATCGATGCTCTACCATAAGCTACAGATGTATATAAACAGGTATATATATATACTGATGCTCCATGTATGAGTATATATATATATATTTATATATATACAGAAGTTTAATAAACATTAATTGTACAACACATAACAAAAGTCAAATGTGTCACGCGGTAAGTAGACGATATATATTATAACATATAGCACTTAATAATTAAAGCCACATTTTATTTCTGCCTCACTATAAACATATATTATATAACTGAAAAACTCCAAATACTATAAGTGCCGATCGCAGCATTTTCAAATTTGCGCGCGCTTTTCAAAAGCTATCGTCACATCACTGAATCAAACATCGGCTGCTCTCGATAGTTGCCAGGTGGCAACGATCTAGTATTTTGTGTTATCGATATACCATGCCAAGTGGCAATTACACAGCGATTAGTTAGGCCATTTTGGCGGCAGCATTTGAAATGCACTTATTATTATTTTTTTTTTTAATTTTTTAAACAAAAACAATTGTAAAAATACAAATCAAATTTTTTTTAAAAATTACTATAAATATATATTTTGCATCTACTTCACAGGTACCTGGAAAGAAAGACTGTTTCCTCCTGTTGTTTGATGGTTTTTCAAACCACATAAAGAACTAATTAAAAAAAAATACAAATCACACACTCAAAAGTAAAAAAAAAAAAAACAAATCCAGAGATTCAAGCAAAGAATGTAAAAAAAAAACAATATTATATGTATATTTCCTCAAGGAGACCCGTTCAACATATGCAAAACGAACAAAGTTCAATAAAAAATACTGAATGAACAAACTACACAATGTAACGATTGTTGCGATTAGATAAAGAAAAAAACAAAAACAAAACGAGTAATATTATCAGAAGATCTCGAGTTGATATAATACTATATGTTATATATATATATATATATACGGCTTGATGTTGGTCAAGATAAAGAAGCGTTGCAAAATCAAATGGCAAATTCAATGCATTTCTTAATTAGAACAAATGAAACAAATGAATATTTATATATATACATACAATATATATATTAAAAAATTAAAAATTAATAATTACCATATTTAAATGAGAAACAAACAGAACAGAAACTCTATTTATGTGTATGTCTCGTGTAAAGTTCAAAACTTGTGTATTTCAAATAGCAAACAATCTGAAACTAAACCCAAAAAAAAAGAAAAAAAAAAACAAATCTCCATAATTGTGATAGACTTTGGCTAAAATGTAAAAAATAACGAAGCAGCAACCAAAATACCTAAACAATTACAAATTACAAGACAAAATTATGCAAAATGCAATTACAAACTGTTAAATGTTGAAACAAGAAAATCCAAAATTTCCCCAAGTTAAAATCCATTCGAAAACATATTGAAAACAAATTATTTGTATGATTAAAAATTAAACAGAACGCAAACAAAATTAAATAAAAAAAAACAACACTCATTTGTGATAAATATATAAAAATAAAGAAAACTCCTAAACTCAATGCGACCTGATAATGCAAAAGATAAAACCCTATATATCTCTATATATATGGGATATGTGGATATATGTATTTACAGTTAATACCAAAAGTTGCTGTCCACTCAAGTTAACTACAAAACACAAGAACAACCTACAAATACTACAAATATATATATATATATATATATATATATATATATATCTACAAATACAACACCGCAATCTAACTGTTCTAGTATCTGAAAGTACCTCAAAGAAGATAAAACATAGTTTCTTGCACAACTATTCCGGTATCGGTATCTATATGTTCATTTTCCACTTAGTTGGCTAGTTGTAGAGCTGGGTTCGATTTTTGATTTTGTAGAATCGATACACGTCTAAAAATCATTTAAATCGATTAATCGAAATAAATTCAATTTGTTTGAAAACAAAAAAAAAAAACAATTAAGAACGGAGCAGATCTGTCGGGTGGAAGTTCACAGTCGGACGTAACCGACAGCAGCAGACCCGGAATTTCACAAAAAAACCGCAAAATTTCATTGCGCGAAAAAAATTGATTCACAAAAAAAAAAATAATCGATTTAATCGGCAACAAAAAGAATCGATTAAATCGAATTGTAATCGTATCGAAGCCCAGCTCTAGGTAGTTGCTATACAAACGAAACGGACCCAAAAGACAAAACAAATTCGAATACAAAGTGAAGAGGGAAATATGCAATTTACCAAAAATCTTATGGACCCGCATGTGCGCTTTAAGTACCGGGTATAAGCATAGCTGTTATAAGTACATCCTAAAATGCAAATTGAAGAGTTTAAATGACAAAACAAAAAACCAAACCAAATATAAATATGTATAAATAACAAATAAATGTATACATATGTAATATAATAATACAATTAATCAAATTATATATAGTAAAATGTCTAACTTGAGTTATATATGCATAAAATGGTGGAACAGAATTGGGTTTTTTTATTTTTCGTATTCGCAATCAAAATTTAATTAATTAAAAAAAAATAGTACAAAAATTGTTTCAGTATGCGATAGCAATAAATCAGCTGAAGAATACCATAAAAAACATATAGGTATATACTAATAATATCCTATAAAATCTACCTAGTTATATTCATAGTATTTGGTTGTTAAAAATTAAATTTATATTTAATTTTTGTTTCGTTTAATTCGTTTTAAATATTTCTGCTGTTTTTTTTTATTTAATTAAGGTAATTAAATTAAAAAAAAAAACATTTTCTAAACTCAAGTTGCAAAACAAATCCATTGAAAAATTCCAATTTATTAATTGAATTTGTATAATGTACATTAATATGTTTAACCCACCACATAGGCGATAAGACCCCCTTCCAACTTCCCCCAGCCCCCACCCCTCTCAGTCCCCGTCCCACCCAAGTGCTGTACAGTACAGTCCCTAAATTATGTGTACAGTCAACAAAATGAAATCGTTCAATTCTACAATAAAACCTAAAGGCAAAACAAGTTGTTAAATATTATAAACTATATATATATGTATATTTACATATATAGAACTATATATATATATATATATATATAAATGTGTGTGCTATATTAAGTGCAAGAGTCCAACAACAAGTTGATTTAGAGATTAATATAAATAAATAGAAGACGCAAAACAAATACGTATTTATTGAAGGCAAATTCTACAGCAAATAAAGACATTAATGGAGCAATCCAGATGCATTCTATTTACAATATTAATAATTATGAAATCTGTTAGCAACAATTAAATATACTCTATATATACATACAGACATACATACATATATTTTCAAAATACAATTACAATTAACTAACCAAATGCAACAATAAGCAAAAGAGCAACAATACAAAATCATGGCAAAAAATAAAAATAAAATATATATAAATACGGGAAACCAGGAATTACAGTCCAAAATATTTTTCGATTTACATGTTAGTCTGTTTGTTAAATGAACAAAACGCAGAAGCTTCCTAAGACAGAAAAAAAATCAACAAAAACCCAAAGAAAACTAAATAATATAATTAAAGAGAATTATAAAATATATATTTAAAGCGAAAAAAGTAAAGTTGTTCATTAAAAAACAAAAAAAAAAAAAGAAAACAAATTTAAAACGTTCTATTTGATGTTAAAAACGAAAAACAAACATAACAAAAATGATAATAATAATAATACAATTATTAATAATAATAAAATTATAGATAATAATAATAAAACAAATGTGACAAAAAAAAAAAAAACAAATTAAAGCGTTTTATTTGAGCTGACAGTTATTAGACCCTAATCATTGGAATATCAAACAGAGCGAAAAGGTCGAAAAGGTTCAGTCGACAACAACCTGAGCTATATAATTCCAATCATACTTGTATTATCTTCCTGACTGACCAACTTATCAAAAAAACAATAGTTACGAGGCTAAAAATCGCTTGTCTATTTTGACCCTTAACTTTAAAAAGGTTACAAAAGGGTCTATTAAGTTAGTGCAATTTAAAAATGTGTATATATATGTATGTACATTCCTGATCAGTACGACGATCTGAGTCGATATAGCCATGTTCGTCTGTATATCTGTCCTAGATCTTACAAACTCTAAGCGCTAGAGACACCATTTTCGGTATGTAGGTTCTCCTGTATTGTACGCTAATCAAGTTTGTTTTATATTTATAGCTATTATAGATCTCCGCCACAATTTTAAAGTTATAGACTTGTAATTTTGCATGCTATTTTTATCTTTTTATTATTCAACTATCGACGCGGCAAATTGCATTACGATCGGGATAGGAAACAGCGGAGATATGCAACATACTATTTGCCTACTGTCGGTTACGTCCGCCTGTTGTTTTAAGTTTTAAGTTGTTCTATGTTTTTATAGCGATATATAAGATAACGAGTAGTTACGGTTACAATTTTTCTTTTGAATTGATTACATTTTATAAATTTTTGAATTTTTTATTAATTTTTGTAAATAAATACAGTAGAATCCGGTTTATAACGACGCCGCTTATAGCGTCCGTCCGGTTATTGCGACGAAAACTCGATGGTTTGGTTGGTCCCCATACAAACTTATATGAAACGGCCTCCGCTTATAACGACTCCGCTTTTAGCGACAAACCGCTTATAACGACGAGATTTTTCAATTTCAATTCAATTTTTCATTTGAATTCAACCGGATATTGCGACGTGCCGAACAAAAAAAAAAAACTTTAAAGAGGAAAATTTGATTTCTTTAACAATGCTAAAAGAAGCAAACAAAATCATGGATTTTGTGTTTTTTCAATACGAAAAAGAAACAAAATCATGGATTTTGTCTTCCGGATATAACGACGTCGGTCCCTTGAAAGTCGCTATAACCGGATTCTACTGTATTAAATTTTTTGTTTTGATTAAAAAATTAATTTGTTTTATTTTAAAACCTATTACGAACATGGCATCCATAATATAAAAAAAAAATTTTTTTTTGCTCCTTTCGGATAGTGCGTCTGCCGGATATAACGACGTAAAATCGTCGGTCCCTTGAATGTCGCTATAACCGGATTCTACTGTATTTAATCTATCTATGTATTTTAAATTATTTGTCGACTGTAGTTGACATTAAATAAATAATTAAACAAGCGAACTACAGCTCGAACTCATTGAACTTCTTTTGGCTTGCATTTAGGTTTATAACCAGTAACTGTTGCTATTTATATGCCCTCCACTGTGCATATATGTATGTGCAATGACTGGGGCAAAATGATTGAATTAACTTTGCTCTACTCTAATTGAAAGCTGTGCAGCAGCAGCTGTGGCGACTGGTGTTTATGATAAGCCCCGGATCACATGAGAGCTGGGAATCACAACAAATACTATATGCTAAATATGCTATATACTATGGATATAGTACTACAATCCATCAAAACAAATGCTAAACGATCGCCAACAAATGCGCAGAGTTGTTGATCTTTGCACCAAGTCTGCTGGAAAGTGAGATTCATGCATTAAATGGAAATAGAGTTATTCAGAATTATTCAGACAATGCGCACAAAGCAAATATACCCTTTGTGCTTGCTGGCATTTTGTTGTTGTTGTTGTTTTTGGTTCTTTCTGGCTTTTCTTTGTCGTCTATGAATCATTTGGCTTTTGTTTGGCTTCGTTATGGTTTTGTTCATCAGCTTTTTTTTAACTTTTTTTTTTGAGTATATAAAATAATTGATTGTTTTTTTCTGTGGCAACTTGTACCATAGGGTTGTATGATTTCAAAATATAGTACAGTAGAATCCGGTTATAGCGATATTTAAGGGACCGACGATTTTACGTCGTTATATCCGACGCACTATCCGAAAGGAGCAAAAAAAAATTATTTTTTTTTTATTTTATGGATGCCATGTTCGTAATAGGTTTTAAAATAAAACAAATTAAATTTTTAATCAAAACACAAAATTTAATACAGTAGAATCCGGTTATAGCGACTTTCAAGGGATCGACGATTTTACGTCGTTATATCCGGAAAGACAAAATCCATGATTTTGTTTCTTTTTCGTATTGAAATAACACAAAATCCATGATTTTGTTTGCTTCTTTGAGCATTGTTAAAGAAATCAAATTTTCCTCTTTAAAGTTTTTTTTTTGTTCGGCACGTCGCAATATCCGGTTGAATTGTGACAAATCTCGTCGTTATAAGCGGTTTGTCGCTAAAAGCGGAGACGTTATAAGCGGAGGCAGTTTCATATAAGTTTGTATGGGGACCAACCAAACCATCGAGTTTTCGTGGCAATAACCGGACGGACGCTATAAGCGACATCGTTATAACCGGATTCTACTGTATATACAAAGCGCATAAGATTCGGAGAAAAAAACTCAGGAGCTCGCGATTAGCGACGATGTGTCGCGACATAGGCAGAAAATGAGTGGAATGAGAAAAGATGCACGCAATTGTTATTGTAATTTGCTTTGCTTATGAGAAAGAGCGCTCACACATACGCGCTCACACATTAAAGCTGGATCCGATACGGTTGATAATATCTCCGACTATTGATATCTGGGGTTTCTTCTCAATATCTCTAAGCCGCATCAGACGTTCTACGCAATATTTGAGACTGAATTGGTCTATTTTTCATCTCCAAATGGGCGACAGAATTATTTTGTAGATATTCGTTTACGTTTATTGATTAACTAAAGCAAGTCGAGTCAAGTTTATTGAATTAATACAAGCATTTAGCGCATTAGGCGATTTAGTATAAGCTTCAGCTACGTCGGGGGCATCTTTAGAGCTTGGGCAGACCCGCTGAAATGGAGCTCTCGATGCCGCAATGATCCTGGCCGCGCAGAATGCGGAAGAATCCGTTGTTGCCCCAATCGGTGTTCCACGAGTTGCCAATCAGCCAATAGGGCGTGCCCTGCTCCACGCCCCAGCCCAGGATGCGTATGGCGTGTCCGCCCAGCTCCTTGCCGTGCACATGCTGATAGACGCCCGTCTTGTACAGGATGAGATCCTCGTAAACGGTAAACGCCCCCTCCACGGGTCCATTGGTCATGATCTCGCGCTGGATGTCGATGGGATTGCGGGCTATCGAATAGGCCTTTGCTCCGTAGTGCTTGTCCTTGTTGTAGTCCACGTTGTAGCCCGTCTGGCACTGGTGCTGGCAGCGGGGGGTGCTGCCGTGGCCGCAGGGGGGGCGGGTGCCGTTCACATGATGCTCACACGGCTCGATCTCATACGGACGACAGCCCTAAACAGATTACCAAAATTAATATTAATCGCTTATTTGAATTTCTCTCTGTGCCATCAATAACAAACTCACGTCTTTGGAGCCGTAGGCGCCGCCGCTGACGATGCCCTTGCGGGTCCAGTAGCTCCAGGCGGCGCCGGGGAATCCCCCGTTGCAGCCAAAGCCGCACGTGTGGCAGCAGGACACCAGATCGTCGGCGGAGAAGTGAAAGTTGACCGTGGCATTCGAGTGGATGCAAACCTATACAAAACGCCAAGAAATCAATTTAATAATATTAGTGTTATTTAATATTCCATTCCAAATATTAGCAAATAAATATCCAAGTAATACAGCATACACTTTAATGAAAAAATTAATTAAAATTTATAAATTGGTACACAACAGTCGAGCTCATTGTCTGTTGCATATCTTCGCTGTTTATTATCTGATCGTAATGTAGTTCACACCATCAAAGGAGAATGCCGTAGGCTACGTACCATCCAAATAACAAGTCTATAGTCAGCCCGCATTTTGTGAAATTTCTTTTCGAATTCGAGTTTATTTTTAGTCATATTTTGATCGATTTCTAATAATTTTTGAGTCATATTTGGATCGAATTTGGTTCGTTTTGGAGTCATAATCACGTATGATTTAGGTTTTTTTATTGCTATTTCATTAATCATTTTTTGAGAACAATTATGAGTCAGTTTTGACTTATTTTCTGAACATCTTCGAGTCGCGCATAATACGAATCGTTTTTTAATCGTTTCAACGACTCAAAGAAGAGACACACCGAGGGGATTATTATAAAAATTCAAATGCCTATACTTTATGCGGTCTGCCACGCCTCCTGCTGCCTGTTACGCCTTCTTCAGGGTGTTACGCATACTTTGCAATCAATATACCCTTTGTGTTTTTGTAGAGAACAGGGTATAGCAAAATAGCAAGTTAGCAAATCGAACAAAGAAAGAAGGCAAAGCGACAACGCAGTTGAAAGAGAAATGCGACGATAAGCAAGCGATAAGGGAACTGAGGTGACTGAGGGGGGACTGAGGTGCGACTTACCCGATCCGACATAGCCTCAACGGCACCGAAGGCCCAGCAGGAGCCGCAGGAGCCCTGATCCCTGATCTCCCCAATTGTGGGGCAATTTGGCCAGGCGGTGCGGGCATCGAACTCCTCCGGCAGATCCCCGGCGACAGCTTCCGTAAGATCCGCCAGCACCTGACGCTTATCCGGCAGCTGGAACTTATCCGCATCCGGATGCACGCCCATCAGACCGCGGATATGATGCTCCGATACATAGGGGTCGAAATTTCGACCCACCTGCATAGGGCATATATTATAGAGTATAGAGTATAGAATTTTCAGGTCACGTCAGCACTAGGCCCAACTCACCGTCCAGGTCTTCGCCTTGCCCCGCACCAGCTCCATAAACTCATCGCTCAGCAAATGCGGATCATCCGCATTAGCCCCCAGCGCCAGCAGCGCCAGAATAACCGTAAAGTATTTCATCTCACAAAATGGCGCCTGTCTGTTTACTCGAATTACCGTGCACTGTATAGGGTATATAATATTTTGTCGTGTTTGTATTTGTAATTAGCAGCAGGCGTTAATTGCGTGCCAGCAAGCAGTCAGTGCGAACTGTGTGAGCAGCGACGGCTTCACTACGTTTTATACGCTTGTTTTTGTTTTTGCTTTAGTTTTTGTTTTTGTTCTATTCAAAGTTGTTGATAAGCGGCCATTGCAGTCGGCGACACAGTAGTTCTGTCTATCGATATATCGATACAGGTAACAGCAGTGCTGCCGCCTTAGCCACCTTGTGGCTAAATCTAGCCACTTTAAAACGATTATAAAAAAAAAACAAATAAAATTAATAATTAAAATCAAATTATTATATAATATTTTAAGAATAAATATACATTTTCAAATAGATTTGTGATAAGCATAAATATAGCTCTGAAACTAGCTAAATTGGCAGCGTTATTAATTTTAGCAGCACAATAGATTGACAAATAGTAATATTATATTTATGTTTAGAAACATGGTAAACATGGTTGCCACGCTGCGCACAACTCAACCAAAAGCTATGTTTTTCAATGGCTGCGTTCACGGCCGTAGCGCTCCATGGAGCGATAACTCGATAAATTTTTACATTTTCAAATTTAAACAGCTGTGTTCGCTGCATGGAGCGATAATTTTATCCAATGGAGCGCAAAAATTTTATGCTACATGCGCTCCACGAGATTTTACAGTTATGCCACATTTAGGGTTGCAATTTTCGGCAGAATAATCGTTATCGGTTAATCGCTCCATGGAGCGCAACGGCCGTGAACGCAGCCAATGACAACAGGCCTTTAATTGTTGCATTTAAATATGCATTTTGTGAGATTCAAGAAAAATCCAAACTTCTCGCAGTTTTACAAATTTTCTAGCAAATGTTCTTTAAAAAGAGCCAGATCTGGCGGGAACAAATCGTATTTGTAATTGGTGCTGGCAACACTTTGGCAACTGGGAATTGTTGCCTATCGATAGCCAAGAACATCGTGCCGTGCCGTGCATACGATGTCTGACGATACGTATCGTCAGCACGAACAACAACAACAACAACAGTAACAATAACAAACAAGCACATTTATTTACAAATTAATTTGTTTAACGTGTTTCGTTGGCGCTGGCTGCAAATTGACGGCAAGCGGAGCACAGCAGCAACATGCCTGATTGCCTGACATTGGCTGAATGTTGAACGAAACAATATACATAGATTAAATTTAAATTAAAATTTATTTACGCGAGGCACACACACACACACACATACGAAGAGCGTGAGACGAGCCCCCACCCCCTGGCACCCCTGGCACCCCCCCGGCACCCGCAGACCAATCAAACGCAAATCTTTTAATTAACCGGACGGAATTGATGAAAACGAAAACAATAGAAACTACGAACGCACAATATCAAGAGCATTATGATATATATGCCATATGTACGGATGTATGGATGTACGGATGTGTGCATTAATTGGCAGCAATAAATGCGCCCAATACAATTGAATCGACAACATCTTCAATAATCGCCAGCAGCCGCAGCCGATCGGATGCCAACGGAATCCGCACGGAATCGTAAGGAGACAACGCCACAATCGCCCCAACAAGTCCAAGTCCCAGTCCAATGGAGCACCAGGCGAATGCGGAGTTCAACAACGAGCAGAAGGTGCTCTGCGAGAAGATCATACGCGACCTCAACGCCGTCTTCCTCAAGGACGCCGATCTGTAAGTACGATCTACATATAGCTACTTTAAAAAAAGAGTATCATAACTCAAAATACACGATTTTTTAATGATGCAGTAATGTTTGTTGGTTAGTAATCTATCTTGTGTCAAAATTTCATTATCCTATCTTTAATAGGCAGGGCGTGAGAAGAGAATATGTCGTTCCGCTTCATAGAGTGATACACGGCGCTTGAAAACTTTTATCTCGAAACGCAGTTTTTAGACCCTTTACTTTAAACAAGTAAAAAGGGTCTATTAACTTAGTGCAAAGAGTAAATGTATGTAACAGGCAGAAAGAGGCGTGGCAGACCCCATAAAGTATATATATTCTTGATCAGGACGACAAGACGAGTGGATATAGCCATGTCCGTCCGTCCGTCTGTCTGTCCGTCTGTCTGTCCGTCTGTATGAACACCTAGATCTCAGCAACTATAAGAGCTAGAGACACCATATTCGGGATTTAGGTTCTCCTATTCAGTAAGCAGCACGAGTTTGTTTTAGATTTTGGATACCTCCCCCCCTTCCCCCGTAAACCGCAAAAAGCTGCTGTACCCACAGTTTTAAAGCTATTAATTTGTAATTGGTATTTAACTAGTTTATGACATTCTCTATCGACGCTGTGAATTTGGTTTCGATCGGATAAGAAACAGCGAACATATGCCACAGACAATTAGCCTCACTTGGCAGAGGGGGGGTGGTGTGCCTTGCATACGCGGGTAGCTTAGTGTGTGTGCGTCTGATTGTGTTTGTATGTACATATACTCAAAGTAAAGGGTCTCCTACGGTCGGTTACGTCCGACTGTAGCCCCCGTCCCACTGATCTGCCCCGTCCCTATATTTTGAGTTATGATACTCTTTAAGTAAATGAGCGATATGAGTTCTATCAAAGCTTTAAATTATTTTTAAAGAAACTTAAAATTAGTACAACGTAAATACAAAATTTATGCAAAAATTGATTTATAAGAAATGGTGCTACATTTTCTTTTTCGCGGCGTATCCTCGTAAGATCAAAATTTTGTTTGCTTTTTAGCCTTTGTAAGCTGTTTGTAGTACAGTTTATAAGTTTGAAGGACCTCTTGCAATCCACTTTTAAACTTAAGCCTGCTTGCTATGGGGGGGATCAAAATTTAGAAAAAATTATTCCTCCTTAAGCTTACTTACTCTTAAGCTTTCTTACTTACTTCATACAACTGCAAATAGTACTCATCCAATACCGTTCGCTTGCAGAAGTTCATTCGAGATCATACCCAAGGAGACGAACTGCAACAAGTCGCCGGTGGTGCACGTGGAGCACAATCTGGGGTTGGAGTCGTGGTGCGCCCAGCATGTGTACGACCACGCCCACCGCATCCTCATCGCCCACCGTCGCCAGAGCCTCCAGCAGCAGCTGCGCAGCCTGCAGCAGCAGCAGCAGAGCGACGCCCTGGCCAAGTATCTGAATGTGGCGCTGCTCATCAACCCGGATGTGACCACGTTCTGGCACATCCGTCGCCAGCTGGTCCAGAAGAACCGGCTCAGCATCAACAAGGAGCTGCAGTTCTCGGCCCTCGTCCTCTCCATCAAGCCAAAGTCCAACGAGTCGTTTGCCTACCGGCGCTGGCTCTACTCCTTTCAGAGTAAGTGCCACGAAGATCGCACGCAGGCGTTTTTTATTTGGATGCCATATCAATATAATACCCTGTTTCCATAAGCTAAAAACTGTTCTGCCCTCAAAAACAATTCGTTTATTCGTAAAAATGCTAGACATTTTGATCTCCTCTTTAATTCGTAAATCTCTGAGGCGATATAGCACTGTCTGTCTGTCCGTCTTCCTGTCTGTCCGTCCGTCTGTATGAACGCTGAGATTTCGGAACCTACAATAGCTAGAGCATCTTGGTTGCTATCGGTAAATGTATTCAATACGCAGATCAAGTGTATTTCAAATATTTGATGCCACGCCCGCTTTACGCCCACGAATCAATAAAACCCACAGAACCTCGTATGTTTGAACATAAAAAGTTAAATAACGGGCGCAATATTGAACATGGAAAATTGTTATTCGGAATATATACTCTCTTTAATTATTTTGAACTATCCTAAAAAGCGTATTAAAAACGGTTAATAAACACAGAAGATATTAACGAAACAATATTGCAGGCGTTGCAACGCTCGCCCCTTGGCAGCGCAGCCACTAAAGCTGGCGCACGTAAAAAAGTTAGAAGAAGAAGCAATGCTGCTACGCTTTGTGTGACAGTTTTATAAAATTATATTTAAAATATAGGGCACAGGGTATTCTACAGTCGTGCCCATCCGACTGATCTGCCCCGTAGAAATTTTGTTGTTGATTGATTTGATTGTTGTGCGTTGCAGGCGCCGATGCCATCGACTGGCCGCATGAGATCAGCATCTGCGAGCGTGCCGCCGACCGTTGCACGAGCAACTACCACGCCTGGTCGCACCGCCAGTGGGTGCTGCAGAACGCCCCCTGCCTGCTACAGTCGGAGCTGATGCGCACCGAGAAGTTCATGCGGAAGCACATCAGCGACTACAGCAGCTACCACTACAGACAGATGTTGCTGCAACGTGCCTACGAGCTCGGCTTCTCGGTGCCCGACGAGAGCACGCCGCAGTTTGCCAGCCTGCGTCAGCTGCTGCTGCACTACGAGCTGCCACTGGATGCGGTTGGGGATGGAGATGGGGATGGGGATGAGGAGCAGCTGCTGCAGCTGCTGTTGCCGAATTTGAATCGCAGCAAGGTGAGCGGGCAGCGATTGCGCTCTTTTCTCTACTGCTGCAACGTGGCGGCCAACGACATGCGGCTCTGTGCCGAGCAGCTGGCGCTCTATGGGGCACGCGATTGCTTCGAGCTGCATCGACGCGCCTCCCTGAAGTTCATTGTGGAGCAGTCGGTGCGTCTGCTGATGGGCCTGACCAGCGGCTTGGGCTTGTATCTAAACTCGGCAGGTGGTGAGCAGCAGCCTGTGGCAACATTCGATGCGGAGGCGCATCCGTTTCTGGTCGCTGTGCGACGTGCGGAAGTTGAGCTGGGCGAGAGGCAGCGACGCTGGTGCAACATGCATCTGAACTTCAGCTATCCGTTGCAGCAGCGCAACTGAGACAACAACAACAACAGCAACACGAATCAACCTCATTATAATGATAAATATCAAACATGTTAAACTCTTTCCGTTTCGTTAAATGTGCCGTAAATTGTAAATGTAACGCACTCATGGAGGCTGTTCATACCATAAGCAGAATCGAAATCATATACAACATATACAACAGGCGATATATATATATATATATTCAACTTTAAAAGCTTGCATTTATATATACATATCTATATATATATATATAAATGCAAGCTTTTAAAGTTGAAGCTCAAAGCGAAACAAATTGTTGCATCAACATAATCATATGCATTTTTCAAGTTTCAACTGTCATCGGACATATATACTATATATACTATATATAGTTTAAACTCGAACAAACTCTGTCGTTTTGCATTTCTAACTTGAGTTTTATGTTATATTAAATACATAATTTTCTTGAATGCTCTTAGTTTTAAGACAACAAGTTTGTTGACAATTTGAAGTAATCATGCTCTTAATAATAGTACAAGTTATGGATTTGTAGTGCATGTTTTTAGCCAATTTCGAATTAGTTTTTTAATAAATGCCACATGAAATTATAATAACCAAACCGCGTTTTAATCAAGCATAATACTACATGTAATGGTTACAACCGTAATCCCCATAGGAATCAGAGATGCCAGTTATTCAATTGCTAACCTAATTCTGAAAATTTTGATATAAAACAAGTTACAAATATTTGGACAGGGCAGTTCAGTCGGATGGGTCCAGTTGTAGAATGCCCTGTACTCTTTATTTTAAATATAATTTAAAAGGGGGCGTGGCATCAAACATTTGATATATATTATACTTTATTTGTGTATGATATAGACCTATCAAAAACTGAAGACAGAATTTATGTAACTAGATTTGTGTCTTTTGAATTGTTAAATGTATTCTATTTATGTTTATTGTGGGCGGAGGGGGCGAGGTATGCAAGATTTGAAATAAACTTGATCTGCGCAGGGTGTAAACCTTTTTAAAATGACCAAAACGACTACTCTAGCTTTTATAGTTTAGGAAATCTCAGCGTTCATCCAGACGGACAGACAGACAGGACCAAATCGACTTAGCTTGTCTTCCTGATCAAGAATATATACGCTTTGTGGGGTCTGTCACGCCCCCTTCTGCCTGTTACATACATTTTGGCAAACTTATTAACCCTGTTTTAGCCCGTTTTCAATTTTTAAATGTTGTACTGCATAAATCATACGCGTAGCGCGAGCTGTGGATAAATATATTTAATTTTTTGCATTTATCTAGAGTTAGTAATAAGAAATCTGAATTTTTAAAAGGATTCCCAGCTGCGTGAGAGCATGAATACTATTTGAACTGATAAATAAGATTGCTTTAAGTAATAAATAAATCCAATTTGCTGTTTGCAGAAATCTTAAATTGAATATCGATTCGAATAGCGGCACAAAGCGGGCATCTTCTTCTTCTTTGAGGCTGCAACTGGTTTCCTTAGAGGAAATTTCAATTGATGTTGTGCTACTATTTTTGCTGCAACCGCAAAGAAGTTGTTGCTGTTGTTGCTGCTGTTGTTGCTGTTGTTGTTGCTGTTGTTGTTGCTGTTGTTGTTTTGTGGAAGCTTCTGGTGTTGTGGGTGGCTGGGCGGGTGGCATGATGGGCATGGCAGTAACATCAATCAGTGCGCATGTCAGCTGCTGCTGCTGCTGTTGCTGCCGCTGCTGTTGTTGTTGTTGTTGCTTTCATCTTGCCAACAACAGCAGCAGCAGCAGCAGCAGCAGCAGCAGCAGCAACAGCAGTAAAAGCATCAACAGCAACCGTGGGCTTGGATTTGATTCAGTGCGTTGTTAGAGGAGTTTGCGTGAGGCTGAGCCTGGTAGTATTGTCGAATCTAAACCAAGGCAGACAAGCAAGAAGAAGCACAAGAAGCAGCAGCAGCAGCAGCAGCAACAGCAGCAGCAGCAGCAGCAGCAGAACAAGAAGAAGTAGAAGTAGAATTATATAGGCAACGAGATGTGAAACCAGAAGCAGCAAAAGTACAGAGCCAAAAGCAACACGCGCATTCAAAGGGAACGCCCCAAATCAAATAATTTATTTTATTTTCATTTTGTTGCTAAAAAAATAAACCAAAGCCATTTGCAGTGCTTTAAAAAAACAAAAAACAAATAATAAAAAACAGACAATGTTGGCAGTAATAAAATAAAAATAAAAACCGATTTCTATGCTGCTGGGTAAGTGGAATTTAAATGCGCATAAGATTCATATATACATATATACAT
Organism: Hypselothyrea guttata; assembly: GCA_035045125.1. Taxonomy (NCBI): domain Eukaryota; kingdom Metazoa; phylum Arthropoda; class Insecta; order Diptera; family Drosophilidae; genus Hypselothyrea; species Hypselothyrea guttata. The sequence continues at coordinate 52,704 of JAWNNJ010001301.1, forward strand.
GTATGTATGTATGCATATGTATTTATGTATGTCTGTGTGTGTGTACAAGTTTTTAGTTGTGTTTCTTCAAGTGCTTTGGCTGCTTGCCTATTTTATATACATATATATATATATATATATATATATATATAATATATATGTATGTGCATGGTTTTTAACTGTGATTTGCAACTACGCCTTCAAGTAAAGCCTTTTTGTTGTTGTTGTTGTTGTTGTGCTGGAATCAGGTCGAAGGTCGCGCATAGTTCAAAGCGCTTCAAACTGTTAATTTCAGTTATAACAAATGCTAAATTACAGTGTTGCAAAACGGCACACAGTTTAAATGCATTTATAGCATAAATGTATTTGTGTGTGTGTGTGAGCGACAATAAATTGCGCTGTTCACGTTTTTGCTGCGCGTGAGTGTGTGTGTGTGTGTGTGTGTGTGTGAGAGAGACATGAATGAATACACCTGATGATTTTTTTGTGCTGTGTGCGTGTGTGTGTGTGTGTGTGTATGTGTGCTATAAGGCAACGGAAAGCATTGGCCCACAAAAGTATGCTATACATACACACATGCATGCAGCTGCATTTGACACTGTCTATCAATCAATGCGCTATCGACTATCGTTGCTCACTGCTCTTCAGTGTTAAATGAGAAGAGCTATAAAATATTATATAGAAAATAACATTGGTTGCATTCACCAGGTTACCGCTCCATGGATCGCTCACCCGATAACCGATGAAAGCAACCCTGAATGCATCATAAAATTGCAGCGCATGTATCATAAAATTTTTCTGATCCATCGCTGCTTTTTCCGCTGCATTCATCGATAGTCGATAAAAACAGCTGATTTCAATTAAAAATTGTAAACAAATAAATTAAAAATAACTGTATGCATTTTAAAAATTTATTATTTGAAGACTTTCTGCATAAAAGACTGTTGCAAGTTGCAAAATGTATCAAACGCATTCACCAGGTTACATGGAGCGAAGGGTTGCTTTCGTCGGTTATCGGGTGAGCGATCCATGGAGCGGTAACCTGGTGAATGCAACCATTAATTAAACATAAAAAAAAATATTTATTTCAAAAGCTGATATCTCTGTAAATTTATAGCATAAGCTTTCGAAATTTTTAGTGTAGAATCGTTTGTTAATTTTGTACATAATTCCAACAATCGAAGAATGTAGCTTACAAAATTTCTGCTGAAATTACTCGATATAAGTAATATAATATTTAATATTAAAAATTATTAGAGCTTTATTCATTTTTTTGTTGTTGTAAAAGTATAAAATTGTTTTTATATATTTCTGGTATACTATTACTGTAATGTAGTAATTTCTACCATAGTGTAATATTATACGTTTATTATATATGTGCAAGTGCATATATTTAGTCCTATTTAATAGGGCTATTAAATAAATATAAATATAATTCTAAAACGGTTTAAATTTGCAATGCTGTTTCTTTAACATTTTTTTGCAGGCAAGCAAAACGTACAACATATCGATAAACTGAGAGCAACTGTTGCATATCCTTTGACATCAGCATCCTTATCGACATTGTCATCGTCATCGTCATCAACGGCCCTTTGCAGCTAAGCAGTCGCTGCGCTGCCGCTGCCCCTGCTGTTGTTTTCAGCAGGCAGCGCGCAATGAATCTGCCAGCATAACTATGTAGATATACATATATACATACATATATACATATATATGTAAGCCAGCTCGATAGTTGGACAGTTCGACAGTTGGACAACAAAGAGCGACAAAAGCTCAATGGCGCTCGCAATGCTCTCAGCGATATCGATAACAATGGCGATGACAACGCAGGCGAGACAGCAGAGCATCAAGCGTGCCAAGAGTTAATTTTACACGCACACACACACGCTCGCCTCACATCCACCTGACATTTTGAGTCATGGTCGCATTGCGTTTTCCGTTTCCGCTACGCTCAATACAACACAAAATACTACCAGCCGACCAAAACATTGATCAACTGCGGCGCAGCGTAGCTGTCACCAAGCCGCATAAAACACATTTTGATTAAATTTTGCCAAACAGATTGCAAAAAAAAAAAAAACAAAAACAGAAAAACAAAAACGATACGAATTTAAAAATGGGCAGCCTACCAAATTTGCACGAACTGGAGGAGGCCGAACGCAAACGGGAGAAGCGACGGGAGTACGAACTGTTGCTGGAGCAGCGTGCCAGGGATACGAGCCGGGAGCGGGAACGTTTGTCCATGTTCGCGCAACAGCGCAAGGTAAGTTAGATCGATAAGCGATCGATAGGTTTGTTTTTGATGCACTAGGGGCACTGGGATGTCTAATTAATCCCCTTTTTTTTATAACAAATTTGCAAAGTAGGTTATGTGGTTATACATTTTTTTTTGTATTTATTAACCTTTTAAAAAAATATTGATCAAATAAAACATTTTTATATTAATAAGAAATAAACTAAAAAAAATATATTAAGGGGTTATTTTTAACATTCCAGTATTTGTATTTTAGTTTAAAATAGGCTAATTAAAATAGCCTATTTCGAATTAGTTTAATAGTTTAATAGTTAAACCGAGCTTTAAACAAGCACAATGGTTAAAACCGTAATTCCTATAGAAATCAGAGACGCCAGATATTACTAACATAATTCTTAAATTTTGGATATTAAACTTTATAAATCATTGGATTATTATACCTATTGAAAATGGTTAATAACTTTGTGAGAATTTGTAAATCTTATATTGCATAAATCATACGCGTAGCGCGAGCTGTGAGTGCGTGCAGGCTTATGTTGTACAGAAAATAATAATATGTAATATGTATGCTATTTAGAATTCGATCTGTATTTAGAATTCTAGGTCAATCTGGCACATAGTGCAATCAGTCAATCAATCAATCAGAGTCTTCAATCTCCCTCCATCGCTCTCTTGCAGCAATCTTCATACAATGCGTACATTATGGCTGGCCTGGGCATTGGCGGCGGCTCCTTGAGCCTGACGACTACGGGAACCAACACGGTGTCCGCTAACGGTTATGGCAATGGGGATTTGAACACCCATAGTCAAAGCAACACAACAACAACAGCAACAAACACAACGCCGGCAGCAGCAGCAACAACAGCGTCAGCAACAACAATGACAACCTTCAGCGGGTTTGCAATGCTCGGCTTGTCCAAGAAATATCCGCATTCATTTCATCCGCACGCCCATCAGCACCATTCGCATCCCCATCCGCATCCGCATCCGCATCCGTATTCGCATCATCAGCCGCATTCGTACCCCCATCCGTACCCGCATCAACAGCACCGCCACTCGCTGACTACTCGACATCGTGTCCTGCGCACCCGGACACGCAGCTCCGGCGGAGCTCAAAATATATGGGATGAGCAAATGATGGAGGTAAGTAAAAGCACCAGTCAATTGATTTCAAGGAAATCCCCTTTATAAGAACTTTAGAAAAATCCGAAAATAAATGTTTAAAAACGTTTTGTAAGCGACTGTATTGTATTAAAACATTTAGGTTATAGGGCCATATAACTAATTTTTAGACATTTTTTTTTTTGAAGCAATTAAACAAGTCTAAAGCTTTAAAACTATGGCTGCAGTGGCATTTTCTGATTTGCGGGGAAAGAGAAGAATATATCACAACTCCAAAACAAACTTGATTTGCTTACTGAATAGGAGAACCTAAATCTCGAATATGGTGTCTGTAGCTTTTATAGTTGCTGAGATCTAGGTGTTCATACAGACGGACAGACGAACATGGCTATATCTACTCAGCTCATCGTCCTCATCAAGAATATAGTATATAATTTGTGTGGTCTGCCACTAACCTTACAGACCCTTTTTACTTTTTTAAAGTAAAGGATATAAAAATATGACCTAATGCAACTGCATTACAATTATAGTAACAAAGCGAGCGATATCGATAGCAACTGGTGGTTTTAACGACGAAATCCTTCATCTTAATTTAGCTTAAAGGCAATTAGCATCCCTTACTCGGGCTCCGATTCGCAAATGTTGACGACAGTTGAAAGGGGTGCTTAGACGATAGAAGGGTAAGTGGGTGGTAAGTGGGGGTGTGCGAATGTCAGAACGTATAACTGGATTAACGTATGTCTTCACAATAAGTAATTAAGCCCGAGCAAAGACACTTGATTAAGATTTCTTTCCAAGATTTAATCGCGTTTCCTAAAGGTCAAAACAACAATAACAGACCAAAGTGATAAACATTGAAATATTTATAAATTAAAACGGAATTACGGAATAGATGCATTTGGGAAATTGAACAATTGACGTAACAATAATGCCCAATGAATGGCCCTAGCAAGCTTTACAATTAAAATATGAACTATAATAATGCTGTAATTGTGAATCTAACGCTAGTCTTTCCTATATATCCAAAAATACAATATAATTTTGATTTCAGGAACTACAAAAGCTAAACATTTCAAATTTGCGTGAAGATTATTCGAAATAAATGCTGCAAATTGGTATCCTATCGTTAATACTACTAAAACAACTGATTTTAAATGAAATATATGAAACTTAATTGTTATATTATGGTATATGAAAGGTTAATTAACGCACGCGTCGGAGGTTTATATTATATTTAAAATAACTTATGGTTTACTAATGCTACTTGTTCAAAAACCTATAGAATTTTGATCTCTAGAACTCTCGTGGCTGCTTTTTCAAGTGCTCTTATGGAGTGAGCAGCTCGTATATGTGAGTGCTCTTTCTGATATGCAGAGCAAATTACAAGAACAATTGCGTGTAGTTTTTAGACCCCTTTACTTTAAAAAAGTAAAAAGGGTCTATTAGTTTAGTGCAAAGAGGAAATGTGTGTAACACCCAGAAGGAGGCGTGGCAGACCCCACAAAGTATATATATTCTTGATCAGGACGACAAGCCGAGTCGATATAGCCATGTCCGTCTGTCCGTCTGTCCGTCTGTCCGTCTGTCCGTCTTGTCTGTCTGTCCGTCTGTCTGTCTGTATGAACACCTAGATCTCAGCAACTATAAGAGCTAGAGACACCATATTTGGGATTCAGGTTCCCCTATTCAGTAAGCAGCACGAGTTTGTTTTAGATTTTGGATACCTCCCCCCGTTACCCCGCAAACCGCAAAAAGCTGCTGTAGCCGCAGTTTTAAAGCTATTGATTTGTAATTTGGTATTTAACTAGTTTATGACATTATCTATCGACGCTGTGAATTTTGTTTTGATCGGATAAGAAACAGCGAACATATGCCACAGACAATTTGCCGCACTAGGCAGAGGGGGGGTGGTTTGCCTTGCATACGCGGGTAGCTTAGTGTGTATTCGACTCATTGTGTTTGTATGTACATATACATAAAGTAAAGGGTCTCATACGGTCGGCTACGTCCGACTGTAGCCTCCGTCCCACTGATCTGCCCCGTCCCTATATTTGAAGTATAATACTTGTCGTTATCACTAATTCTTGGAATACCATTCGCCTTGTTATTGGGTTGTTGAAAAACATGTTTAGTTGGGATTGTTGGAAAGTATGGTTTAATTCTAATAATACAACTGTTTTCCAATTTCAGCATTTGACTGCGTACTCGCCCTCGCCGATATCGACGCGATCGCACCGCATCAACCCGGTCTCCTCGTACCAGGTGCAGGCGGCATTGGCGGCGTCTCGTCGCCGTGAGAGCATCAACAGCTCGATTGGAGCCACCTCGATACGGCGCCTGATCACGCTGAACAATCGCAACTGTCGCCACAAGGTGCCGGCGCACGTGCGTCAGAAGGTGTGGCGTCAGTTCAGCTGCCTGAGCGTGGCCCATGGCCTGATGAGCTGCGTCCTGCTGCCGATGATGGCGCTGCAGGGCTCCAGTTCGTTGTGGCATCATCGCGAGCAATGGCTGCAGATTGGCCCCAACATTGGCTCCCTGCTGCTGAGCGCGCTGTTCCTGCTGGCCGCTGCCATGAGCCTGCCCAGCAACCGTCTGATACGTCGGTACGGCTATGCGCCGTTGTTGGCCTGCAACGCGTTGGCGGTTACGTTGTTTCTGCTGTCGCATCTGTATGCCTCGATCTATACGCTGCTGCCGGCGTATCTGCTGCTGGGCTTCACGCTGAGCGCCGCCAACACTTGCAAGGCGGCACTGATCGTGCACTATGGTGGCAGATTGAGTTGCTCCCAGCACGAGTGCGGCATGGCCCAAGGCACACCGTCGGAGGCGTTGCACGAGGAGCACAAGATGTTCTGCAATCGGGATCAGAAGGTGCGACGTTTGGCGCGCTGGTTTCGCGCCGCCCAGGACATCGGTCTGATTGCGGGCGCCCTGCTCGCCTCCCTGCTGCTCGCCTGCAATGCCAACGACTGGAACTGCTCCAGCTCCAGCTCCAGCTCCAGACAAACCATCAACGATACCGAACCCGAACCGGAACCGGCCACTACCGACTACTACAATCGCAACGAGCACGGCATCCGCATCTGTGGCGCCGACATGTGTCCCCTGCAGCAGTCACAGTTCATGGGCAACTGGTACAGCGGTGGCGTTGGGGGCAATAATACCGACTACATCTTTGCCAGTTTCATTGAGGGCGGCTCCCGTGCCGTTGGACAATCGTTGCTCTGGCTGTACGTGCTGTTATCGCTAATCGGTTTGCTGCTATCGGTGCTGCTGGGTCGCCAGGCGCTGGCCACGGGCACCACGGGTCGGCATGAACGTGCCGCCAAGGACATCGCTGATACGCTGCTCTTTGCCGGACCCTTGGCGTATTTTGTGGGCACCGAACAGGGCTACATGCTAGGCGATTTCCTCAGCGCGTTCGTCTCCTGCTCCTTGGGCATCGGCATGATTGCCGGCGCACTCATCGGCATGGGTCTCATGCAGCTCATCGTCTCCTGCACCCTCAGCATGCTGCTCCGGCACACCAAGCGCATCGTGGTCATCTGTAAGTACACAAGTATTCCCTATATAGATTGTTCGAGCCGTACCGCTTCGCAACCGTTCAGAAATTCAATTTTACTTTGTACCAAACCGATAGAAATTACCGAATCCAAGTCACTTCCAAGTTTATTAGCAGTTTAATGGGTCGATAAAGCCATATCCGTCTAAATAAGCTCTAAGACTTCCGAAACCACTATAGGCGTTAGACCAACTATTTTCGGGATGTACGCCGATAAAGTTTAATTCACATTTTAGATGACACGCCCTCTTTCCGCTGTTATTCTATATTCATCTACCATTTGATTTGCTTATCCTAAAAAGCACATTGAAATCGGTCAATAAACATAGAAGTTATTAAAGAAACAATATTGCAGATTTAGCTTCGCTCGTTCTTTAGAGCTCCTTTAAATGGTATGATAAATATTTTTATTTTATATGCGGTTCGGTTCGGGTCAACGATAAGAAAGATAGGAATTTCGGTTTGCACTCCCATGATACTGAAGTTCCCTTTTTACTTTGCAGTGGCAGGCTTCTTCTTCCACTCGTGCTTGCTGCTGGCGCTGTCCAGCTGGAAGCCCTCCAGCGATGACAGTGCGCTGTTCTACGTGATCGCCGCCTCATGGGGCGCCTGCAACGGCATGTGGGAGACGCTGCTGCTCTCTCTGGTCACACTGAACCACGTGCAGCACGAGCAGGTGATCGAGGTGACGGCTCCGCTGCAGGCGCTGCGCTTCCTTGGACTAGCCGTAACCTTCGGGGCACACGGATTCGTCTGCGAGTCGGTGAAGATCATAGCGTTGGTGGTGCTACTCGTGATCAGCGTGCCCCCCTATGCCATGCTGGAGATTCGCCTGGAGGCGCAGCGCAAGGCGACGCTCATCAGCTTATGACGCAGCTACTTCAGCTAGCCACGAAGGCGTGGCACCGTGGCCCGTACGCATACCATGTGACAGGATGAGTACGTGGTGCGGGAGATGGTGCTGTGGATGATGACATAGGAGAAAAAGAAGGAGAAGAATGAGATGGAGAAGATGAAGAAAAAGAAGAAAGGGGGAAGATGTTGAAGATATGGAAGATTTAGAAATTGGAGAAGATGGATAAGTTGTAGAAGATATAGAAGATGTAGAAAATGTAGAAGATAGAGAAGGTTGAGAAGATGTAGAAGAAGGAGAATATGGAGAAGATGGAAATGATGGAGAAGATGGGGAAGATGGGGAAGATGGGGAAGATGGGGAAGATGGGGAAGATGGGGAAGACGGAGAAGATGGAGAAGATGGGGAAGATGGGGTAGATTGGAAAGACGGGGAAGATGAGGAAGATGAAAATAATGTAGATGATAGAGATAATAGAAATGATGAAGAAGGAGAAGGAGACATAACCATAGACTGGGAATGAGGACGACTCCAAACTGGAGAATTCAGCGAGCGCTTGAGCAAACAGTATTTAATTTGATGATTTGATTTGAAAACATTTCCACCCAGGAACAGACATATTATTACGGTTACATGTCCATAATACGTATTTACCCTATACACATACTATATATATATATAAATATCTGTCTGTATGTATGTATGTGTATGCATGTTGCATAGGTGTATCTGTGTATCTGCGTATCTGCGTGTATGTTTGGTAATTTTAATCAGAACTTATACCAGGTGCCATCAATGTTGTTCCAAATGTTTTGCCAACTTTATGTGCCCCAGCCTCAAGCTAGGGGGCGATATATTAGTTTTATATATTGTAATAGTCTCTAGTTTACGATTATAGTAACTGTATTTGCTATATGGCGCCTTTGGGTCAAGTTAAACTAAACAAACGCTTAGATCTCCGGATCCCTAAGTGCCAGAAGCCCTGCAATTGGGCAACGAGTAAAGCCATATATTGTCTAATTTTGAAGCTCAGAAAGTTTTTTTTTTAAAGTGTCTACTTATAGCTGTGACTTAAAATTGCAACAAAACCAAAAAAGAAACGAAAGTAAAAACATTGGTGCGCCTGCATAGATTATGTTAATACTTTGTTAGCATCGATTTGACACTGAGAGCAGAGTTGAGTTAGAAGAAGAAGAAGAGTATTAGTTGATGAAATGTTGAGACATTTTTTTCTAATACTATGTGCAGAGGGAAGAGCATGTTAAATTAGCCTTAGCTTGAAAAATTATACTCATAGATGTATATGTATGATTAAGCGATAACTTTGTGCCATCAAAAATGTATTCCTTGAACTCTTAACATATAAAATCATCTAGATGTAATGCAGTTGGACATAATATTGCATATGCATCTAAATATATATAAATATATGGTATATATATATATATATATTTATATATGTCTGCGTGTACTCTGTATGTATTGTATATGCATGTTGCTATAGATCATAGATCCGCTATTAACGCAAGATTCAAAATCGTTAAAGTATGTTTAATGTTGAACGATAAAAAGATACAAATAAAATAACATTATATTATGACTGAAGTAAATCAAACAGCCAGAATAATACAATTCCTGCTGAGGCATTTGATGGGGCTCTATAACTGCATAATCGAAAGTTATCGTTTTCTTTCTCAATTCTGTATGTAAATTATATGTACTACATACTCACCATTGCTCTCCCAATACGTACGATGTCTGTCAATATGGTAAAGCATTAAACGTTGAATGTATTAATGTATTGTATTGGTATTTGTATAAAGGTGAAATATCCTATGATCTAAGAACAATGTTAACATTTTATGAACACAAACAAATTTTTAAAGTATTTTGTATTTAAGACTTTATACATGTACAGTTATCGGTTCGGCATCAGGAACACAAAAATCGAAATTTAAAAACAAAGAAAAACAAAAACAAAAAAAAAAACAAACTACACAAGCATGCAATTTCATGATAGTCATAAATAAATAGCATAACACTAACATTATTAATAAAGGTAATATATGCGATTATTGTTACAAATATATAAGCATTTTATTTTAGAATCTTAAGAGGTAAAACTTATTCAAGGTTATATAGTACAGACTTGGTATTTGGTATTCTCTATCGATGCTGTGAATTGCATTATGATTGGAGAAGCAACAGCGAAGATATGTAACAGACAATTTGCACAACTGTGTGGGTATCATTGAAACACAAAGTAGAGGGTGTCCTACAGTTGGTTACGTCCGACTCTAACCTTCCGTGGAATTAATATTTCTTTATAATTGTTATACATATTTCTTGATTATTTTTTAATACCAAATACCCATTGAAAAATGGGAAATACAGGGTTATTAACTTTTAATATTCTGCATACGTGATGGGTAACAATAGGGTTAATAAATTTGTTTATTATCATTTTTACTTAATGCATTTTAATTATTTTTTGTTTTTAACCTACGAAAGAGTATGTTTAATTACAGTGAGATGGCAACCTATAGGTCATTTCCATGTGCCAAACGACCTCAGAGTAAACGCAGTATTAATTAAAAGCAGTTAACGTGTTTTTAAGTTTTGTTAGAAATCATTTCGCACAGACCTGTCTGCAATTTTAATTAATTAATCGCACTTATGGCGCCAAAACATAAGGGGCACATTGAGCAAGATTGCACAAAGAGAGAGAGAGAGAGAGAGAGAGCGAGACCGAGTGCAGGAGAGAGACAAAGAGAGCAACTAGCTAAGCTGTTAACATCACGCTTGCCAGCTTAAAAGGTTACAAATAATAAAATATTTTATAAATTAAATTAATTTGTTAAAATTAAAATACTAATTCAATTTAACAATTTGGGAATGAACAATTAAATTAAATTATTTTTATATTTTTATTTTAATATAAATGTATGTAGCCATTTCTACCATAGTGACATATTATAATTTCATTTAATCCTATAAAATAAGGTTATTATTAAATTAACTATACAGACAGCTAAAAAAGAGTATTTAAATAAATATAAACATAATTTGAAATTGTAATTCAACAAGCATAATTTATACAATATTGCTTTAAAATTGTATTTTTAATTTAAACTTAACCTTTTTTTTTATTTACTTACAACCTTTTTGACTACCATCCAAAATAAAGGTTCGAAAACCACAAAAAACACCAGTTTTAACACAGTTGCGCTGATTGTGGCAACCGAGGTTAAAGTCTCTCTATGAATAGTTCGAATGCTTAGATAACTATAGCTAACAAAAGTATGCGTCTTTATGTAGAGAGCGAGATCTCTCTCTCTCTCTCTCTCTCTCTCTCTCTCTCTATATCTCTATCTCTCTCTTTATCTCTCTCTCTCTGTTGATTGTGAGAAAAACAAGCTTTTAGTTTGGGCTTTATCAATTAGACGGCGCTGAAATTTGACACAGTTGCTGGTGGAAATCGCAGACGATCGGATGAGGGCAGCCTTGAGTAATGCATGGAGATAAGCGTATTACGAATAATTCAGATATTTAATAACAATGGACACCGATATGGAAATAACGACAAGCGACAGAGCCAAAGAAATTGACGAGAAGCTAATTGAAATGCGAAATTGGTTCGAAGCCAATCCAAATCTGCCAGAAAAGATAGGCAAGTACTATACAGTTACAATTAAGCTGCAGGTGTTAAAACAAATATCTCTGTAATTGAACAGCACAAATAACAAATATATATATATATATATGTACATATGTAATTGCGCAGGTAATAGTATCAATATATTGACAGACTGATAGGGAGTTATCAATGACAGATAAACCGGTTGGTTTGCCTATGCCAAGGGCGGCAATTATGACTGAACATTACCTATTTATTTATAGTTATGAGCGGTATTCCGCAAATGATAGTATGTAATTATTGAAAGAAGCGCCGTACAATTATTTGCTTTATTCGCCTGTGGCATACCCCCACTGATTTGGAGCCTACTAATTGATATTCTAATCTGAACGCTGATTACAGAACCAATTGTGCTGCTTCGCTTCCTCAAGTGCATGCAATACGATGTGGAAAAGAGCAAACCCATCATTGAATTAAACTACAGTTTACGCAATAAGAATCCCAATATATTCATGGAGCGCAACATGGATGACGAGATGACCGTCAAAGGTCTCCGAGTATCGTAAGTGATATTTAACAAGCAAATAAATAATTACAATTTTTTTGTTTGTACTTTCATAGCCCGTACCCATAAAAATGGTATAATAACTTTGTGCAAAAGCTTGTAACAAGCAGAAGACGCCTTCTGTCCATTAAGTATATATATTTTTGATCTATCCATGTCCATTTTTTTGTTATTATAAAGTTGCTCTAGTGGCTCTTTTGTATTTGCAATTGCTCTTCCTTATGGGAAGGGCAGCTCGTATATGTGAGCGCTCTTTCTCGATTACAAAGCAAATTACAGTAACAATTGCGTGTATTTTTTTTCATTCAACACATTTGCTGTCCGATCTTCACTTAACGATCTGTTTCATAAAATATATATATAAAATAAAACCGAATAACATATCTAAATCAGTATATTTATCTATCCTAAAAACCGCAATTAAATTGTTTAATAATTAATAAACACATAAGTTATTAAGGAACCAACATTGCATACTTTGTCCCTCTTGCTCTCTCTCTCTCTCTCGCTCTCTATCAGAGCGGCCGTTAAATATTGCACAATAAATAGCAAGTAAGAATAAGCATTGCTGCAGCACTTGGCATGTTGTTCAAAAGCTAAGGGCAATGTATTCCATTGTCGGTTGCGTCCGACTGTAGCCTTCCCAAAATTTTGTTTAATAAATTTTAGAGATCTGCTAATACTGCCGGGCCTAACACCGGAACGCCATAAACTGCTATTATTCCGCATGGCCGATTATGATCCCAGCACGGTAGATATAACCTAGGATTGATACGATATTATTTGTACTAAAAACGTTTACCGTTTGAAGCGCAACTCTGCGGAGGAAATGAAAATCTTCTTCATGATGGCCGATGCACGCTTCACACGATCGGACCTAGGTCAAATAAATGCCGATTGGGATCAAGCTCAAGTAAAGCCCGTCGATGAAGATATTGCCGATGGCGATGTACAGATAGTCGATATCAAGGGCTATACAATGAAACATCTGGCATATGTATCGATATTTGTGATGCGTGTGTATATGAAATTTCTACAGGAGGCGTATCCCTCCCGGTTACGCGCCATACACATCATTAACTGTCCATCGTTTCTGGATCGTATGATGGCCATAATGAGGCCCTTTATCAGGGACGAAGTACATAAAATGGTAATAACATCTGCACCTATTTGTCATACCCATAACACACTACTCTCCACTGTATTCTTGCAGACGCATTATCACACTGAGGGCCTGGAGAGCCTCTATGAGATGGTGCCTAGGGATATGCTGCCCATTGAGTATGGCGGTAAAGCCGGTACCATTGCCGAACTTAAAGCCAGCTGCATACAGAACGCCCGAAATCAGATGTAATTACCACTAATTTATACCGGCAATATTCGACAATTATTGTTTGTTTTTGTTTCGTTTCTCACAGGCAGTACCTCAGTGATGACAGGTACTGGAGGGTCGTGTCGCAGACTAGAAGTCGCTGGACGTGGTTCTAAACCAACTCTAACTCCTTAAAAGTTATTAAATATATAGCAAAATGTGATTATTCTTGTAAGCTTCAAACAGGGTTATTCTGCATAATATCACTACTATATATCACTACGATTCCATGCCAATTTTAACTAATGACAATGCCAATTAAATTAGCAAACGTAGTTAAGTCCATGGAAGTGTTATACTTGCTCATATGTCTAGTAAAATAATTTTTTTTTTACATATGTACTTTTTTTGTATTATCTATGAAATTTTTATTGTTATTGTTTCAAATGAAAATAAAAGGTTTGTGTTGCGATACATTGAAATTATGGTTGTGTTTTCAATTCAAAAATGCAGTTTTAGGTTTATACTTTAAAACTTACTTTTTTGTCTGTACCATGCTTTTGTTTATTAATCGAATTCATTGCGCTTTTTTAACTCTATAAGTTACTTAATTTAAACCTCATATAGGCACATTAAAAATTAATTAATTGAAAAATTGAACAATCGAACAATTACTTGAAAAACAGTTTAATATAACAAATCCTACGTGATTAAATTATTTAACTTCTAGAAAATCTTTAATTATTTCTACCAAAATCATGAATTACTAAATAAATTTTTGGTGAAAATCAAAACAAAATTTTACTAAAATTAGGTTTCTTGCAATATCGTTTTTCCAAAAAAAAATCCTTAAAATTTCTTTAAAAGCGGACAAATAGTTTCAAAAACTATAGAGAAATAGCTATATCCTGAGTGGAGCAGAACTCATGAATTATTGATAGAAATCAAAGTGTTATTTGTAGGTTTTCTGAATCGTACGACTGCTATAAGTATGGCATGGCCCGCACATATATTTGAGCGTAATGTGCAATTAAATTTATGTTTGTACCCGTATCAAATTGGTTGTATCTGATGGTAATCAACAGCTAATGTTGGCAGTTTTGTGTAAATACAAATTGAAAGCGACAATAAAACAAAATATATGAAGCGTTATTCGATCAGTTTTCGTTCAATAATTGTGACAGATAAACGAGCGAGTGCAGGGGGATAAAAATATAAATAATATAATATTCCATGCACGATCTTGCGATTAGCTGGATGCGCAGAAGCTGTAACAAACACAAATTTAGGCACTATTAAGCCACAAACAAATGGCAAATGGCCGCGCAAAGCCATTAAAAAACATTACGTGTTTAATTGCCAGATCCATACGCAATGCTAATCAATAAAATCAAACACGAATCCCATTTATTGAATGAATCAAAACAATATTTCGGTTCAGTTTGCCAGCGAACTTCAAACGCAACGGAACGCAGAACTTGCGCAGCGCACAACCCAACACTGTTTTCCCATCGATAGTCACGCAATTTCGATAACGATACGCCCGCCGCGCCGGCGATAGCCCCAAGCATGAACAGCGATTGCAATAGTGAAAATCAGCTGAGACGTGATCGTGATTTAACCGACTTGCTTGAATGGTTTCAGCAGAATGAAAATCTGCCCCAGCAAATTGGTAAATATCTGCAATTAAAACGAGTGAAATGAATCAAACAGGTGCTGCCAACACAGCCGCAATGACTGCGCCTCGCCACGGACCTGACAAAACACAAATCACAATAACAATAATAATCATAATAATAGTTATCGAAATCGAATTCAAAATCGCCTAATGAGCTCGTTTGTAGGCAGCTCAGCACGGCGAATACCTCGCAATTTGTTTTCACTGGCGCACTCATTACATCACTCTCAATACCTTAACTCTGTCTATATATAAATAAATATCGACATTTCCACATTTCGATATTTCGACATTCAGAACCATTGCTGCTGCGTCGCTTCTACCAGTGCATGTACTGCCATCTGGAGGACACCAAGCAGCTCATCGAGGTCAACTATGCGCTCCGCAATAAGCATCCGCATCTGTTCATCAAGCGGGATCCCCTGGACGAGGACAGCCGTCGCACCTTTGCCTATGCGTAAGTTTCAGGGGACGCCCTAATATTCTCCTGTGGAAAGGTTTGTTGTTCCCAGCTATACGCAGCCTATAAATAGATTATTTCAAGGACAACCGTCATTTGCGAATGAAAATTTTGGGATATACACCTTGGCCTATGCGTTAGTTTTAGAAGACTTCCCAATATTCTCCTTGTCGAATAGTTTGTTGTTGCTAACTATACCTAGCTTTTAAGTAGCTTTCTAGGACAACCGTCATTCGCAAATAAGCATTTCGGTACATACAAAATTCCAATCGAAGTTTAGGAGGTCGCCCCTTTTGTTGCAGCGAGTTTGAATCGCCTGACAGGCAGGAGTATTACTTCTATATCGACTATACTTCCAATAATTCCTATTCATTGCAGTGATATACTACCGCTGCCCGGGTTAACGCCGGAGAAGTACAAAGTGTCGCTCTATTGCTTCAAGGACTACGACCCCTCGAAGGTAACCCTCTGAACGAATCTCTCCAGCTCGGCATTAACTGTCCTGTTTTCTCAGATGCATCACACGGAGGATACGCGTGCTTTCTTTATGGTGACCGACTGTCGCTTTATTACGCCCGATGACGCGGCGCATCCGGACGTGCTCTCCGAGGGCGAGGTGCAAATATTCGACATGAAGGGCACCACAATGCGGCATATATCAAGGCTGACCATTAGCACCTTGCGGGCCTACGTCAAGTTTCTGCAGTTGGCATTTCCGGTGCGCCTCAAGGCCATACATATGGTGAACTGTCCCACGTATCTGGATCGCATTGTCAGCGTGGTGAAGCCTTTCATAAGCGAGGAGGTCTTTAAATTGGTCGGTTTTAATGCGCTACAATTGCGTATTCCGTATTCCCTATCGCTTATACGTCCTGATAATTTTAGATACACTTTCACACATCCTCCATCGATTCGCTGTACACGTTTGTGCCCCGGGAGATGTTACCGGAGGAGTACGGAGGAGAAGCCGGTTCTTTGGTCACGCTGCGGGAGGAGACACAAAGGGTTTTAGCGGAAAATAGGTAAAGTATTTGGTTTACCCAACGATTCACTTCTGAAACTAATCTATATTTGGCATTCTAGGGAATATTTGATGAATCCCCAGCACTGGGTTGTTGAGAAGCCTGAAAAGCGTAACGGCAAATCGTGGAAACTCTTTGGATAACTAAATTGATTATTCTGTAACGTTTTTGGCGCAACTGTACTTTTTTTTTTTAATTTTTACTCTCTAATTTGTTGGTAATTGCATTGTACTTAATCTCATGTTCGTATATAATATTTAATCTCATATTGAACAAATAAACTCTACCATAATTGTTAAAAACTTGTATTGAATAAATGTGTTACACTTAAAATCCATTTTTTTTTTCGAAATTTCTGAAAATTTATTTTATTTGCTATGGTTTGCTTTAACTGTCTGTAGGGACTACATATACCATAGCATATACCATACCATATACCATAGGCTTATACAATAATTTTATAATATAAATACAAAAGTATATATTTAATTCTAATAAATAATCACTTATTAGAAATGAGAATTTAAAAAAAAAACTATTGAAAATCAAAATTTATTTCAAGAAAAAAAAAACACTGAAAAAACACCAAATTTGGTGTACAAGCAGCAAGTGTGGCAACCGTGTTTCAGTGTTGATAATTGAAATTGTATATCGATGTTTTCGAAAAGTTATTATACAAACTAACAGCAAACCATAAAAAAATTAAAATTAGTAATTTTATATATTTACTTGAAAAAAAAAAACATTTATTTCAAGAAAAAACAGAGTCGGTGTGCAAACAGCAAGTGTAGCAGCCCTGTTTCAGTGCTGATTACTAATCGAATATCGCTATTTTTTATTAGCGATATGTGATCAACAACACAATCACAATTCTCGCGCAAATTGCTGTTAGAAATAAATAAATATAAAAATAATTGTTTTCGCTAGCAAACAAACTGAATAAAACACCAGACATGGTGTGCAAACGCCAGTGTGGCAACCGTGCATGTGTCATGTATATCGTATATCGCTGTTTTCGATTAACGATATGTGAGCAACAACAGCAACAACGCAGCCAGCTGAATTCCCGCACAAATAAATAAATAAATAAATATATAAATAAATAAATAAGTTGCCATTTAAGTTAGCCATGGAGCGGCCGCAGAAGATGCCCAAGGTGGCGAAGGTGAGTGCAAGCCGTAAAATGCAATTAGTTAGCCAAAATATAAACGTTTTGTTGTTTTTGGGTGCGGGGGCAGGTGAAGAACAAGGCGCCGGCGGAGGTGCAGATAACGGCGGAGCAGCTGCTGCGAGAGGCGAAGGAGCGGGATCTGGAGATTCTGCCGCCGCCGCCGAAGCAGAAGATCTCGGATCCCACGGAGCTGGCGGACTATCAGCAGCGCAAGCGCAAGACGTTCGAGGATAATCTGCGCAAGAACCGGATGGTGGTGAGCCACTGGATCAAGTATGCGCAGTGGGAGGAGCAGCAGCAGGAGATGCAGCGGGCGCGCAGCATCTGGGAGCGGGCGCTGGACAACGAGCATCGCAACGTGACGCTCTGGCTCAAGTACGCCGAGATGGAGATGAAGAACAAGCAGGTGAACCACGCGCGCAACCTCTGGGATCGGGCTGTGAGCGTGCTGCCTAGGGTGAATCAGTTCTGGTACAAGTACACCTACATGGAGGAGATGCTGGAGAACGTGGCCGGCGCACGCCAGGTGTTCGAGCGCTGGATGGAATGGCAGCCGGAGGAGCAGGCCTGGCAGACCTACGTCAACTTCGAGCTGCGCAACCGGGAGACGGACAGAGCGCGCGAGATCTACGAAAGATTCGTGTACGTGCATCCGGCTGTTAAGAACTGGATCAAGTTCGCCCGGTTCGAGGAGACGCAGGGCTATCTGCACGGCGCCCGGCGTGTGTTTGAGCGTGCGGTGGAGTTCTTTGGCGATGCGTACATCGAGGAGCGTCTGTTCATCGCGTTCGCGCGCTTCGAGGAGGGCCAGAAGGAGCACGAGCGTGCGCGCATCATCTACCGCTATGCGCTCGATCATCTGCCCAAGGAGCGCACGCCGGAGCTGTACAAGGCGTACACCGTGCACGAGAAGAAGTACGGTGATCGGGCGGGCATCGAGCACGTGATCGTCTCGAAGCGCCGCCAGCAGTACGAGCAACAGCTGGCCAGCGATCCCACCAACTACGACGCCTGGTTCGACTATCTGCGCCTGATCGAGGCCGACGGCGACAAGGAGCTGATCAGGGAGAGCTACGAGCGTGCGATCGCCAATGTGCCGCCGGCCAAGGAGAAGAACTACTGGCGTCGCTACATCTATCTGTGGATCAACTATGCGCTGTACGAGGAGCTGGAGGCGGAGGACGAGCAGCGCACCAGGCAGATCTACACCACCTGCCTGCAGCTGCTGCCCCACAAGCAGTTCACGTTCAGCAAGCTCTGGCTGCTCTACGCGCAGTTTGAGCTGCGCGCCAAGCGGCTGCACAGCGCACGCAAATCCCTTGGCATGGCCATCGGCATCTGTCCGCGGGACAAGCTCTTCCGGGGCTACATCGAGCTGGAGATACAGCTGCGCGAGTTCGAGCGCTGCCGCCTGCTCTACGAGAAGTTCCTGCAGTTCGGACCGGAGAACTGCGTCACCTGGATGAAGTTCGCCGAGCTGGAGCATCTGCTCGGCGATGCGGAGCGCGCCCGCGCCATCTACGAGCTGGCCGTGCAGCAGCCACGCCTCGACATGCCCGAGCTGCTCTGGAAGGCGTACATCGACTTCGAGGTGGCTCTGGGGGAGACGCAGCTGGCCCGCCAGCTCTACGAGCGGCTGCTGGAGCGCACGCAGCACGTCAAGGTCTGGATGGCCTACGCCAAGTTCGAGATGGCCATCAACCATCCGAATCCGAATTCCAATTCCAATCCTGAAGAGGATTCCCTTGCGCAGCCGAATTCTGATCCCAATCCTGGAGAGGATTCGCATGCGCAGCCCAATCCTCAAGAGAATTCCCTTGCCCATCCCGATGCGGATCTCAATGTGCGTCTCGCGCGCAGAATCTACGAGCGTGCCAACGACACGCTGCGTCAGCTGCAGGACAAGGAGGCGCGCGTGCTGCTCCTGGAGGCGTGGCGCGACTTTGAGCGGCACGTGGAGGATGCGGAGGCGCTGCAGCTGGTGCTGGACAAGATGCCGCGTCGCATCAAGCGGCGGCAGAAGGTCGTCTCCGACAGCGGCGTCGAGGAGGGCTGGGAGGAGGTCTTCGACTACATATTCCCGGAGGACGAGCTGGCCAGGCCCAATCTCAAGCTGCTCGCGGCGGCCAAGATGTGGAAGCAGCAGCGGCACGTGCAGCCGCAAGCCGCAAACGAAACGGAAGATCAGCCCGCCTAAACATACAGCTTTTTTTTTTTTTTCAATATTTTCCTACTATAAATGATGAACGAAGCGCTGCTTATGGGCTGAGCACGCATCAATACCAAGGCATGCGAATAAACACAGAAATAGCCTCAGCAAGAATTTGGAATTGCGTTTTATTTTTTATTTTACAATAATTTTGCGATCGAAGAAGATCAGAAAATTAGTCATAAATGAGTCTAAATATTCGCGCCAAGTACAGGCGTATTTTCCAACACCAATTTGTTGTCGAGCTGCAGCGATCTATCGAAAAGCAATTGATATCGAAGCAATCGCAATCGGTTTCTCATTGAATGTGCAGCCTGTTAATTAACAGGCTCGTTTTGATAACACAATGTTGTTTTAACAGATTTGTGTTAAGAGGAATACTTATGTTAAACCACGTCTTTGTTTCAAGCTATTTTGCGACACAACTATTTATTGCAATAAAGTACTAGTATTAAAATTTAAGCTTGTTTTCTGGCATAGAATTGTTAATAATATATGTTTGTATGACAAACAAAGGGCGCTTTCGTATATCGATAGACAAAAGTCTGTTATGTGGAGCAGTCGCTGTTAGCTGGCGGAGCATGTCTGTTAAGTTGGCAATTCTGATTGGTATTTGTGGCCAAAGCCGTTGTTGGTCATACTGCTGCGCAGTGCAGTCACACTGGAAGCTCAGTTTATAAATTCAGCAAACATTGAAAAGTCGAACGTTAATTAACCATTTATTAAAGTTTGCGCATGATATTGTTTTTTTGTTATTATTTTTCCCGCAGCCGCAACGCAACAACGAAACACACCAACACCAACACACACAAGCGAGCTGTTGCCGTTCTGCAACACTGCAAATTACTCCAATCAGAAAATAGCCAATGTGTCTGTGTATGCGTGTGCGTGTGCGTGTGTGTGTGTAAGCCAGTGTCTTCGTGTGCGTGTGTGTGTGTGACGTTTACACCAAAAACAAAAAGTTGCAAGTGAAATTTGTAATAAAAAAAGAGATAAATAAATAAATAATTTAAATCGCAACATTTGCATGGCTGTTTAATGTGCATTTGATAGCAACGACGACGTCGCTGTCGCCGTCGCCGTCGCCGTCGCTTCGCCGTCGTCTCGTCTGCCCAATTCGCCATCTTCGCTCAGAATTCCAATAAGAAGCAGCGACTAACGGTAAGTGCCGAAGCAGGTGTGTTTACTATTTACATACATACAAACTGCACATACATATATGTACCTTCATATGTATGTATGTTTGTGTGCTCGTGTGTATGTATGTCTGCAGACGTTGCCAACATTTCAAGTTTTTTTAAAACGTCAGCAAATGGCAACAAAAGCGAAAATTTACTTTCTACGCCCCGTATTTAATTTTTTTTAAATTGATTTAATATTTATTTTAATAATTGTTTATGTTTGTACGTTTGTAAGTATGTCTGCTGCACACATCTGATCAATGAGCGCAGCAAAACAACAACTCGTCTAGAGAGATAGGGTGAGAGGGAGAGAGAGAGACAGAGAGAGTTGCATATTTTGGCGTTTTTTTCGATGCTCACTTTCCAGCCACAACTTGTTGTTGTTGTAATCTTGTCTCTTCCAATTCCAATTGGGATTCTATTTCCAATTCCAATCAGTGCTGCCAATTGTCATGAAAAAACTCCAGCTTTACTTTCGTCTCTTGCTGTTCCTCAGTGTTGCCCGTTTTAGCCTTTTTCCGCTTTCAGGCTGTCCGAAAATGTATACCGTTTTTTCTTGCTTTGGGGAGGTATCAAAATTGCAAACCAAATGCGGTAGGAGTACCTAAATACCAAAAAATGGAGCTTCTAGCTCTTGCAGTTTTCAAAATCTAGCTAATCTGCTTTTGTTTACCGGTGAAAGGGGCAAAATATTAAATATCTAAAACATTCTTGGGGAGAACCTACATACATGCCAAAAATGGGGTCTCTAGTTCTTATGATTGCTAAAATCTACGCGTCATACGAAGAGACAGACATCGACATCCTTACTTTGTGGGTGCCACGCCTTATTCTGGGTGTTACACACATTTCCCATTTCCCTTAATAGACCCATTTATACTTTTTTACAAAGTCTAAAAGCTGCCTAATCGCTAGTTTCGTAATTCCAAAACAAACTGTTGATTACAACTAAAAGCTTTGGATGAATCACAAATACAATACTATAATGTCGATGATCCCATCCACATCCGCACATTTAAAATAATTGATTAAATCTGTAGTGCCTATTGCAAAATGTAATTTATTTGCTCTCCAAATCTCTTAACTTAAATTAACCAATTATATAGCTAGTTTGTCAAAAACATGAATTTCTCAACGAATTTTTGTTTTAATTTAATTATGGTAATGTGAGGTAATGTGAGTTAGGAAAATTATAGGGCTGATGTTTCGTATCTTGTATTTATTTTCTTTCTTTCTGTGTAAATCGCAACAAATATCATCAAAATTCTTTAAAAACAAACTCTCTAAAAATGAAAATGAAAATGTTTGCCGATTTAGCGGGTTTATCAAATACTGGCTACTTAAAAATATGAATATTTTGATTATTCCAAAATTTTTGAATATTTTAAATTGCAAATTAAGTTATTGCAACTATGTGGCAACACTACTCTGTAAATTCTTTAAAGCTCATTTGCTAAGTGAGCAGTTGTAGCTTGAAAACAGCCAGATGTGACTGAAAATTAGCTGAGCTGGCAGCACTGGCGCCAACTTCAGCCGCTCTGCTCGCACTCTTTTTCGCTCTCTCTCTTTCAGCCGCAGCGATGCCACCTTGCGATGTACGAATGTATGTATGTATGTACGAATGTATGTATGTATGTATGTACGAATATATTTATGTGTGTATGTTTTTTGTGTTCTGTTTGTTTATTTATGTTCATGCTTCACAGAGGCTTTATAACCACAAACACACACACACACACATACTGACATATTAATATATTTGTATATACATATTTGTGTATGTGTGTATGTATGTAGTTTAATAAATTGTTTAGAAGTTAAGCCATTTTTACCATTGTTATGGGCTTGGATACAGTACGCTCAATGTCTGTCTGTCTGTATGTATGCCTGTCTGTCTGTATGTATGTTTGTATGTTTGTCTGTATGTATGTCTGTTTGTTTTGAGTTGATCTGTGTTTTGCTAGTTTTGTTTATTGTTCAGTTATCTGCACAAGTGTTTTAGCCTGTTTTGCACACAGATACACATAGAGATACAGATACTTATGTGTGTGTGTGTGCAGTTGTTGTAGGTGTATTGACATCGTTTTGTTTTTCACTCTTAATTGGTGTTGAAGAAGTTTTTTATTTTTTTTTACCTTTTATTATTTGCTGGGCTTTGAAGCATTTTGACCTTCTCCAAAAGCCGCGAAAATATGTTAAAAAAAATTAAAAATGATTTGCACTTGAGCCACGTTATCCAGTGTGTGTGTGTGTGTGTGTGTGTGTGTATCTTTGTGTGTGTGTGTGTGGGATAAACAACAACAAAAATGCGCATTTGTTAATGTTTTGTTGAAAAGCAAAACAAAAGACACACTAACATACATACATACATACATACATACATACTTACATACATACATGCATACATACATACATACGTACATAATTGCCTTCTGCTATTGTCCCGGCGTGCGTTGCAGAAACCGTTATGTAAAATGAGCAAAGGCAACAACAATAACAGCTGTAAACAATAGCTGCCAGTTGCGATAAACATTTCCCTTCCCCTTCCCCCTCCCCCGCAACCCACGCTACAGCTCAAGTGTCGCTGTGATGTTATTGTTGCTGTTAATGTTGCTAACAATAATGCTGCTATTAATGTTGCTAGCAATGTTGCTGTTAATAGTATTGTTGTTATTGTTACACAGAATGTTGCCAATATTATTGCTGTCAATGCTGCTAACATCATGGCTGTTATTGTTGTAGGCAATGTTGCTAATATTGTTGTAGGCAATGTTGCTAAGTATATTGCTGTTAATGTTGTTGGCAATGTTGCTGTTATTATTACTGTTGCTGTTGTTATTGTTTTGCATGTTGCCAATCACTTCCATAATGTTAACAGTGTTGAGTTGGCTACGTACGAACACACACACACACATACATATGCAAGTGTTAAATACGTGCCGGCATTTTGAAGTTTGCTTATGATGAATTGCATTTTTCATAGTTTCAATTTGTTGTTGTTGTTGTTGTTGTTGTTG
The DNA here is from genome assembly GCA_035045125.1 of Hypselothyrea guttata. Classification (NCBI taxonomy): domain Eukaryota; kingdom Metazoa; phylum Arthropoda; class Insecta; order Diptera; family Drosophilidae; genus Hypselothyrea; species Hypselothyrea guttata. The sequence continues at coordinate 76,729 of JAWNNJ010001301.1, forward strand.
TGCCTGTCGAAATACCGTTACAATTTTTCGGCCTCATTTTGATACGATCAATTGCCGTTGTTGTTGGTGTTGTTGTTGTTGCTGCTGTTTCTTAATGTTTTATAGCCGCGGCAATATGGCTTACTTCCACACTCTCCCCCTCTCTCTCTCTCTCTCTCTCTCTCTCTCTATTCCTGTCTCGCTCTGTCCGTCTCTCTTGATGCTGGTGTCGAAAAGCCTGAATGTAGGTTAGCGAGCGAGAGGGAGTGAGAGAGAGGAAGAGATAGAGGGAGAGAGGGAGAGAGAGGGCAGCTCGTCTGTGTGAGCGTGGGCTGAAGTGGTCGGTTGTTGGGGGGAAGGGGGGCCAAGGTGGTTTGCAGGGGAGGGCGGGGTGCTCATTTCCTAATTACTTTCGTATCTCCAAACATGCATACATACATACATACATAGCATTTGAATAGCGTTCAATATTCTTATATATATATATAATATATGTATGTATGTATGTATGTATGTATGAACAATACACAACAAAAAAATAAAAACAAAAAACACTTTAATATTCTTTTAAATGCATTTGTTCATTGATGGCGTTGCCGCCCCCAGGCTAATGTAAATATGCAATTAGATACACTGAAAAAAATCTAATACAGTAGAATCCGGTTATAACGACGCCGCTTATAGCGTCCGTCCGGTTATTGCGACGAAAACTCGATGGCTTGGTTGGTCCCCATACAAACTTATATGAAACGGCCTCCGCTTATAACGACTCCGCTTTTAGCGACAAACCGCTTATAACGACGAGATTTTTCAATTTCAATTCAATTTTCATTTCAATTCAACCGGATATTGCGACGTGCCGAACAAAAAAAAAACTTTAAAGAGGAAAATTTGATTTCTTTAACAATGCTAAAAGAAGCAAACAAAATCATGGATTTTGTCTTCCGGATATAACGACGTCGGTCCCTTGAAAGTCGCTATAACCGGATTCTACTGTATTAAATTTTTTGTTTTGATTAAAAAATTAATTTGTTTTATTTTAAAACCTATTACGAACATGGCATCCATAATATAAAAAAAAAATTTTTTTTTTGCTCCTTTCGGATAGTGCGTCTGCCGGATATAACGACGTAAAATCGTCGGTCCCTTGAATGTCGCTATAACCGGATTCTACTGTATTTTTATACAATTTTACAGTTTTACCTTTGAAATTTATCTACTTTTTACACCCTGTTTTATTTTGTATTATTATATTTCGTATAAAGTTTAATGAATTTATATTTTATATATATGTTTCCTTGTCTTTCTTTTCTTTTCTTTCAAATATTTTATTGTTTTACAAATTTATTATTATTATTATTCGTTATCTATTATTATTAAAATTTTTCCATTAAAAATCTCCCATTGCTAGACGTCGAGCCCGAATTTCTCACATTCTATTATTATTATTTTTTTTCTATTTTGTTTTTTAATTTGTCTTACTTCTTTATATATATATTTATACCCTGTACCCATTAAAAACAGAAAAAAACAGGGTAAATAACTCTTTTTTTTTTCATTAAAATTTAAACTGATTTTTGTCAGTGTAAATTTCTGTTGCATCTGTGCTGTAAACGTTGCGTTTTGTTCTTTTTTTTATGCTTGTCTATTTCTGGCCTCCAAAAGTCTGGCAACACTGTCGAAAAGCTCACTGATACCCCTGCCCCTGCCCCTGCCCCCTTTCCCTTGCCCCTTCCGCACTCAGCCATTGCGGCAGCTGCACTTGAAGCGATAAAATATTATCGCATTCAAATAGAGCTAAATGCAGCGCGTGCCTCTGCCTCCGATTGCCGATTGCCGATAACCGATTGCCGATTAAATGGGCAGAGAGCTGCAATCGCTTCTCTGTCTGCCCCTGCAGCGCCTTATCTGTCAGAGAATGCATGAATGTACGAATGTACGAATGTACGCACGAATGTATCACTTCAGACAGCACATTCATCAGTAGATACCATTTGTTTATTTGCTATTTGTGCATTATCTGGCGAGAGAGAGAAAGAGAGAGAGAGAGAAAGAGAGAGAGAGAGAGAGAGAGAGAGAGAGAGAGAGAGAGAGAGAGAGGAAGAGAAAGAGAGAGAGAGAGAGAGAGAGGAAGAGAGAGAGGGAGAGAGAGTGAGAGGGGAACTTGAGCACTTCGGATAGAAGTACTTCCTTCAATCGCCATTTGAAATACGACCTAGAGGCAGTTGGGGCCATGGAAATAGTTTCAAGTGTAGCTCATTTGAGCCGCTTTAAGGCTTGGCCAAAAGCAGACCACACATTTGTATGTATGTATGTACGTATGTATGTATGTATGTATATGTATATATATGTATGTAAAACTGAAAGGGTGGCGGATTAGGAGGCGTAGGTGGACACTGTGCTGGGCGTGGCTAGCTCACGTGAGGGGCGTTGAGCTGACGTTTTTAATTAGGTTAAAATACTTGGCATATATGTATACATACATATGCACACATATGTATATAGATGTATGTATATATCGGTTCAAGTGCTGTCTTTTGGCCAGCTTCAGTTTCATTATTTTATGCGCGGCAATTTGAAAATGTTTAGACCCTTTACTTTAAATAAGTAAAAAGGGTCTATTAACTTAGTGCAAAGAGGAAATGTGTGTAACACCCAGAAGGAGGCGTGGCAGACCCCACAAAGTATATATATTCTTGATCAGGACGACAAGACGAGTCGATATAGCCATGTCCGTCCGTCCGTCTGTCTGTCCGTCTGTATGAACACCTAGATCTCAGCAACTATAAGAGCTAGAGACACCATATTCGGGATTTAGATTCTCCTATTTCGTGAGCAGCACGAGTTTGTTTTAGATTTTGGATACCTCCCTCCCTTCCCCCGCAAAACGCAAAAAGCTACTGCTGCCACAGCTTTAGAGTTATTGACTTGTAATTTGGTACGTAACTAGCTTATTGCATTTTCTATTGACGCTGTAAATTTCGTTACGATCTGATAAAAAACAGCGAACATATGCCACAGACAATTTGCCGCACTAGGCAGAGGGGGGGTGGTGTGCCTTGCATACGCGGGTAGCTTAGTGTGTGTGCGTCTGATTGTGTTTGTATGTACATATACTCAAAGTAAAGGGTCTCCTACGGTCGGTTACGTCCGACTGTAGCCACCGTCCCACTGATCTGCCCCGTCCCTATATTTTATATATATAATATACAACTCTCATGTGTACATATGTTTTAACGGTTTATCAAACACAAAATACACTGAGTAAAATTCAAACAAAAATAAAAACGACCAAAAAAAAGGAAAAATTCAGAAAAAGAGAAAAAGAGAAAAAGAGAAATATGCCGACGAGCAAATTAAACAAACCTGATACAAATAGCGTCAAATCGCCAATGTATTATTCATCTCAACTTTCAAAAAAAGCAACAAAAACGGTTATTATTACACATATGACACTGTGCCTATACCCTGTACTTGCAAGCCAATTTCCTAGATAGATAGATCTAAAAATTATTAATGATTTTATGGCCCGATTTTGATGAAATTTTCGGAATGGTTAGATATACATGATATCTAATAAATACTGCATATATAGATCGTTTTGCAGCTCTTTAAATATAGTCGAATTTAGGCTATTTACATGCATTGTGGGCGTAAGGGGCGTGGCATGTAACATTTCAAATAAACTTGTTATATCTATTATATCATATACTTAGATTCCGATAAATGTTGCTCTAGCCCATAAAAATTATTCCATTTTCAATAAATACAGGGTATAAAAAGGGTATATCAAGCTATTAGCTATATATGGCATTGTTTACATTAATTTGGTTGAATTTCTGCAAATAAATTCTCACGAAAGTTGAGCAGCTTTCGTAGGCTTATATCAAATGTCAGCATACCCCATTTCATAGCAGTTGACATTGCGTGGTAGCAGATAAAGAGACAGAGAGAGAGAGAGAGAGAGAGAGAGAGAGACAGAAGCAGCAGGTTTCTGACTAATTCCCACACAATTTTTGCCTGCCTGCAGATTCAACTTGGTCGACGATGTCATAAGAATGGAAATGCTGGAAAGCAGCGGGGGCAGTAGGAGGGGCAGGGGCAGGGGCAGGGGCAGGGGCTGCGATAGCGTTAGCAGAGGCAACGAGCCAAGAGCTGGCAGTGGGAATGACATTTTTAGAATGAATCAAATGCAATTTGTAAAGCAATCTATGGGCCAATACACGACATACTATATATGTATATGCTATATACTATATGTTTATGAATAGCGCAGTGTGTGTGGCTAACGGTAAACGCGTGTGCGTGTGTGTGTGTGTGTTAACTTGGCTTACTCGAGTGGCCACTTGAAACCGCATCCGAAATGAATTCAAGTTAGCGTTAGTTTTAGCGGCTTTTTCCTTTTTGCTTGGCTTGATTCTCAGCTTTTTTTGTTGCTGCTGCTGCCGCTGAGGCTGAGAGGCGGCCAAAACACATGGCATACACATGCATTTATATACAGACACCCACACACACACACACACACATGTGTATCTATGCGTGATTGTCAGTGCGCTGTGAATGAATCAGACTGGAAATAAGTGTGCTACGACAGGCGTGTAAAAGTGTGCCTAAACATACAGACACACACACACACGTAGATACATGCATATGTACATACTTACATCAAGTGATGTTGGCATACATCAGCTGCCAGATTTGGCCAAGTGGCATTAGCCAAATGCTTAGTGCCAAGAGCTGCTACACTCGCAAAAACAAAGAGTGAATTCTTCTCGTAAATGAAGTTTGTTCTGTTCTGCAATAGCGTTTAATTTTAAATATTAAAAATTAAATATTTTCTGTAATTGTTTAAGATTATTTTAATATATTTTAATTTATATGATTTGAATTTTATTATTTGCATTTTATTTTAATTTTATTATTTGCATTTGATAACTGTTTTGATTATATTATTTTAATTCTATTGTGTTAGTTATATTATTTGAATTATATTGATTATATTATACTATAATTTTAATTAAATTAGTTAATGTAGTGGGATCTGATTTTAATTTTAAAAGTTGATGCAAATAGAAATACGAATTTCAAGATCATGTTTAAATCAAGAATTTTTTTATTGGAACAAGAATTGTTTGCCTCATCTTTCGATTTTTCTCTCAGTGCATGGGCTTGTTTGCATGCAGGTTCTGTTATTTAACTTGTATTAAATTTGTGTTTATTTAAATGTTTTTTGTTGTATAATTGTTTTATTTATTGCAATTGAATTATGCACTTAGCAAAATGGCAACATTTACTTTAAACTATTTATTGAAAAATTAAAAATCAATTATTTGTTTAAAGCAATAATATCTTGAGTTAAAGGTCTTGTCTATATATATAATATAAATATACGTATATATATAATATATATGTATGTATATATTTGAAGCAAGGGCAGGTTTACAAATTGTAAATTACGAATTGCATTAAAAACAAAAGCTCTTCAAATGAATTAAATTATTGACTTTATGTTTATTTATATTAGTTTGTGGCTTGTCTATACTAATTATAGCTGTAAATTCATGCTTATGTGATTATATATATATGTATATATATATACAAACATGCCTATATAAAGCGAACTGTACTCCCACAGCGTTAATAATAATTCTTCACAATTTAATGAATCCCATTAATTAGACATTATTACTACAAGCATACAGTTAGAAATGTGTATGTATGTTTGTGTGCGTGTGTGTGTGTGTCTTATCTGTGTGCTGTCGCCTACACAATATATGTATGTATGTATATTGAACTATATATATGTATGTAGTTTTGAGCACGCTTTAATTAGACGCAGCCTGAAAGTATGCTACGATTTTTAGCAACAGCTACAGTGCTGGCAGCATTAACTGTGCGTGCGAATGCATACCCTGTAAATTACTAAGGTTTATTCAATGCCGATCCTATTCAAATAAAAAATGTGTGTTTATAATTTTAATTCAAATAGATTAAAAAAATACAAAAAATATATAAATATTTTTATGTTATTTCAGAATATAATCGATATAGTATATGCTACGAAAGTACAGAATATGATCTCTCATTATATTTATCTAACCTAAAAAGCGTATTGAAATCAGTCAATAAACACAGAAGTTATCAAAGAAATATAACTTTCCTATACTCTAAATGATATGCCAAATACTTTCTGCTTGAAACAGACTTCATTAGTCGGGATTATGCCATGATAATGATTGATAATTGCCATGGTTGCCAACTAGACAGAAAAAGAGCGCTCCAACATCTATAAAGCGTACTCGAACATTGCCCTTAGCCTGTGATATCAGCGTTGATGTTTCAATGTTTCAATGGGTACAACGATTGCGTATTGCCTGGTACTATATTGGTGTATTTATGTAACGATTATAAAGATAACCCCATGCAGGCGAAGCGAATCTAAATCCCGAATGTGAAGTTTACGTTTTTTATGGTGCTTCAATCTGCGGCCATAAAAAATTGGAATCTAATCAAGACAAGCAAAAGCTGCAGCTGTTGAAGCAACAAACTGTTTTACTTTCACATTATCGCCCGCTGAATATTTAAAAAAATATGTTGGCAAAAATCTAAGAAGTTTGATTTGGACATTCTTGGACTTTAAATACACTCGGAACTTTTGGTGTGAAAAGTTTTTAGTTGTATTCGTTTTCATTTATTTTTATTAATTTGATTGCTCTAAAAATAATCAACAGTTGACGAATCGATAAAAACTTGTTAGGGGAAAAAAAATAAAAAAAATTCTTAATCGATTTGTCAAGTGTACTTTAAACTAATACATATGCAACTAGATCCTCACACACACACACGCGGAACGCTCACAAGAAACTAGCTAGACAGTCATAGCTCTCACTCTCCTCGGCTTATCCTTCTGTTTCTCCTTTTGATCCATCCAACTTTTTCTTCTGCTTCTCCTTCTGTTTCCCTTTCTGTTTCTCCTTCTGTTTGCTTCAACTAATCCTTCTTCTTATGGTCGATCTTCTGCTTTTCCTTCTGCTTATCCTTCTGCTTTTCCTTCTGGCTCTCCTTCTGCGTCTTCTTCGGTTTCTCCTTCTTTACCTTCTACTTCTCCTTCTCTTTATGCTTCTACTGCTTTTCCTTCTCCTTTTGCTTCTCCTTCTTTTTCTGCTTCTTCTATTGCTTATCCTTTTCGTGCTTTTCTCCATCCTTCTGCTTCTTCTTCTGCTTTTCCTCCTCCTTCTTCTTCTGCTTCTCCTTCTGTTTCTTCTTCTGCTTTTGCTTCTCCTTCTGCTTCTCTTTCTGCATTTCCTTGTTCTTCTTTGCCTGCTTTACACGGACCTTCCGCTTCTCCTTTCGCTGTTCTTCCCCTCCCCTTCCATCTTCACTTATTGTCCTGTCGTGGTCATGACGTTGATGAGGCCCGGAAAGACCTCCGCCTGTATGGGTCCGTAGTCCACGCGCTCGCCGTCGATGGTGAGGATGCCGCTGCTGCCGCTCGGCTCGATGCGGAAGGCGCGCGTGGGCACCACCTGGATGTGGGGATCCTCTGCGGTGGGGAGGTGGGTGCCGCTCTGCATGCTCAGCAGGAAGTTCATGAGCTGGGAGCGGGCGACGCCCGCCCGGATGATGACCAGGTAGATGAGGCCGTCGTTGAGGCGGGAGGCGGGCACGAAGAAGCAGTCGGAGGCCAGGTGGGTGGTGTAGGCGGCATGCACCATGACGAACTCGCCGTCCTCGACGGTCCAGCCGTCGCTTTGGGGCAGCGGCAGCTGCAGGGCGGGCATGCTGCCCGTGGGCACCAGCTGATTGAACTCGGCATTGGCCGCCTCGATGCGTTGCGCCACGCTGAGGCGACTCCGATTGGAGCGCGTGCTCTGCCCGCCCACCGAGTAGTAGGCGGTGCGCCGGGAGGTCGCCGAGTGCCAGCTGTCCACGTTCTGGCGATACACGGAGCGGTTGAGCGAGAGCGCATCCGCGAACTCCTCCAGATCCGTCTGCGACACCGCATCCCGCATCTCCACGTCCAGCTCGTCGGGAATGTCCCGGAACTCAGGGAGGGATCTGCGCTTGGCTTCGCCCTGGCTGACTTGGGCGCTCTCTTTCGCCTCCCTCGTGACGTGCGCTGGCAGGTAGCTCAGCCTGCCCTTGTAGGTGCGCAGCGTGATGAGGCGCCTGATGGCCCACAACGTGAACCGTTGGGCGCCAATCGAGCGCAGGCGCTCGCTCTCGATGTCGATGTCGGCGATCAGGCCCCAGCCGATGGACAGGAACGAGTACATCACGTACTGCTTGTCCCGCTGGCTCAGCTCCACGCGCACCACGTCCATGGGCGTGGCACGCCCCGCCACGCAGATGAGCGTGGCATGCAGTATGGGCTTGGGATCGTACGGTTCGTTGCAATGATGGGCGATGCTCTTGGCCAGCCCGTTGCCCGATCCGCAGGGAATGATGCCCAGCGAGAGTTCACGGCAGGCACGACGCCAGTCCAGACGCTCCATCAGACCGTTGAGCACCTCGTAGAACAGACCGTCGCCGGAGGCAACCACAATGCCCGTATACCGCTCCAGCAGATCCCTGCGGGAGCGCACGAACTCTGTGGCATGGCGGGAATGTGTCGTGATGTGCAGATCGTACTGTGCCTCCGCCTGCTTCAGCAGCGGCGCCACCTGCTTCTGGAACAGCTCACGCCCCTTGCCGGAGCCGGAACGGGGATTCAGCAGTATCAGCAGCTTCTTGCCCGTCTCCCCCGCCGTCCCCGCCGCCCCGGAGCGCTGCTTGTGCTCTCGGATGGTGCGATGCCAGAGGCGTGCGGTCTGCAGATTCTCCGCATAGTTATTGCTGGAGCGGAAGCGCAGAATGCGCAGCGTCTGCACCCGCTGCAGCGGCTTCTCCTTCTTCAGATACGCGTAGATGTACAGATAGGCGCTGTTATCCGCCTGTCCATCCTGCCCATCCTGTGGCTCCCCCTCCGCCTCCTCCGGCGGCTCCTGGCTCCTGGCATTCTTGCAGGAGTTGAGTCCGCCCCGGGCGCGCTTCTTCAGCCGCGGACCGCAGGCGGAGCCGATGATGTCCTCGATGCGAATCAGCTGCTCGTTGATGTGGTCGTCGTGCTCCGTCTCCCTGCGCAGGTAGACGCCCTCCAGGCACAGCTTCACCTGGATCTTGATGTTCTGCTTGCGTCTCCGGTTCTCCACGTAGAACACCTCGCTCAGTCCCGGCTCAGTGGAGGGGGAGGGATGGGAGGGGGTTGCGGATGGGGAAGAAGCTGCATCTGGATCCGGATCTAGGCCAGGCGTGGCTGTCATGGCAGAGCTGCAAAGATACAAAATTGAATAAATCAGATAAATAATTTTATAAAACTAAAAGTTATTCTACAACTAGAGAAACATAAAAATAAATAAAAAAATAATGGACGAGACAGATGCAGTGCGACGGAGGCTACTATGTCGGACGTAACCGACTAGTAGGAGACCGCTTTACTATTGAGCTTGATATGTACAATATAAACACACATCAGACGCACACACACTTTATAAGCTACTCGCGTATGCCAGGCACACTCTACCCCCCCTCTGCCTAGTGCGGCGAATTGTCCGTTCCATATTTTCGACTGTTTCTTATCCGAACGAAATTTACAGTGTCAATAGAGAGTATCATAAGCTATTTACGTACCAAATTACAAGTCAATAGCTTTATAAGCTGTAGCCGCAGTAGCTTTTTGCGGTTTACGGGGGCAGGGAGGCATCCATAAATCTAATACATAACTCGTGCTGCTCGCGAAATAGGAGAATCTGAATCCCGAATATGGCCATGTCCGTCCAGCTCCGTCTAGTCTGTCTGAGATCTAGGTGTTCATACCTGGATCGGACAGACAGACATACTAGACAGAGCTAGACAGACGGACATTCGGCGATATCGACTCGTCTTATCGTCCTGATCAGCACGAATATATATCAGATTTATGGATGTCTGCCACGCCTTCCTTCTAGGTGTTACATGACATTATCTATTGACACTGTGAATTTCGTTACGATCGGATGAGAAACAGCGAAAATATGGAACGGACAATTTGCCGCACTAGGCAGAGGGGGGGTGGTGTGCCTTGCATACGCGTGTAGGTTAGTGCGTGTACCTTTGACTGTGTTTGTAAATGCATAAGTAAAGGGTCTTCTACTGTCGGTTACGTCCGACTGTAGCCTTCGTCCCACTGATCTGCCCCGTCTATATATTTTTTATAGTTAAAATAAATTCTTACAAAATTTTTTTTTTATATATTTTTTATAATATATATGTTTTTTTTGTATTTAACTGATTTGTTTTTGCACGGCATGCCTAATTGTTATAAATTTAAAAGATAAATACTATAGCAGCCGAAGTGCAGCCTTGACTTGTTTTGGCTTTGCTTTGTTTGTGATTATTGTTGTTATTGTTGTTGTTGTTGTGATTTGTTGTTGTTAAATTTATTGTTTTCATTTGCTTAATTATTACCTCTTGAATTTTGTGTAATTTTCGCGTGTTTCGCTTTGTGCTCGCTGTTCGCTGCTGTTAACGTTTTTCGCTCCTGTTTTGCCCGTTCGTTCGCCTCTGCGCAGCTCCACGTACTGAACTCAACTAACCGTAGTTCAAACGGAGATTGGCTTTATTTTTGTTTTATTTTTTTATTATTATTTTTTGCGATTTGATTTCACTTGACTCACGCACACACACACAACGGTATTTCGAAATCTAATCAACACGTATCGTATATTGTACCCCCTCCTATCGTATCGCATCCGTATCGTATCGTAATGTGTCGCGGCGATGTCGATGTCGCTGTCGATGTCGATGTTGTGTGTCTTATGGCCAGCTCATAACTGTTAGTTAGTTAGCTTCCCCACTCGAACGCCAGCTAACTAAATCTGCCTTTACTCTCCCACTCTCTTCCTCCTCCTCCTCCTCCTCCTCCTCGTGCTTCGTCTCCCTCTCCCTCTCTTCTCATTCAAATTTCCTTTGTTGTGCGACGACATTGAACCGCTTTTCGCAAACTAACTTCGACTTTGAATTTGTGCAAATGCATCTAAACACGAGACGCCCCTTCCCTTCCCTCTACCCCTCTCTTTCCCTAATACCCTGTATCTTCAATCACAGATCATCATCATATCAATTTGCACTTCAGATACCCTGCAGTTACCCTCGATGCGGCGATGTTTGTTATTCCTCGGTCGAATGGAGGGGGAACCGAACATGACAAGTGCTGCCCATTGTTTTTATATCGGTGAACAGCAGTTGGGAATGCGCCAGTTGCAAGTGATTGCACAGCAGATACCCTGTAGGGGACGAAACTTCGTGGCAAAAACTTTATTGTGTAAATGCGGACTTTTATATTATACTATTCTTCATTGACTTCATTGTGTTTATGCATAGCCAGTTGCAAGTGATTGCCCAGCAGATACCCTGTATTTTCTGTTAAGTTTATGGCGAAAGTTTAGGCAAGAACTTCAACGTGTAATTGGGAACTTATGATATTATATAATTGACTTGGCATAACTGCTTTGTAAATTTACTGATTTATTTTATTTTATTTATTTGTTTATTTATTATCAACTAATATTAGTCGACACAGAAAATTTAAAATACAAATACAAGAAATTAAATTAAAATTATAGTGTATCTGTTAGAACAGATGAAACAGCATAGAATTTATTTATTTTAATATTTCCGAACGGAATTATCTTTTTTTTTGAATCCTTAATATATTTACAGAAATTGTAAATTCATATACCCCTTGCAGCTGTGTGCACAGGGTATATGCCGGGCCCTCTCTTTTCATTTCCAACATGCGTTCACTCGAGCCGACAACATTTTGTGTGCCTATATCTGAGTGGGAAGCAACAAGTGTGTAATTGTCTTAAACGATATTATCCAAAACGAGACTAGTCTAGGTCATGCGATATATCGGTACAGTATATACATATATATATATTTATCGATCAGATAAGCCACGCAGCAGACTTGTGGAGTTGCCTTTGTCCATATCATTTATCTACTTATTTATTTGCTCAAGTTTCTCGCGTTTATTGTTTATTGTTTGTCGTTAACCATTTGTTGTTCTTATCGATAAGCAAATGTTTACCTATTTATTATTATTATTTATTTTTCACAGTGCACCGGTAACTGTTTACAATTGCGTAGTTGCTGCAGTCCCTATTAACTGTACAAAGGCATTCGATATCGATATAGATATCGTCATCGTCATCGTCGTCGCAATCGGAATCGCAGTCTCATTTAAACCAAGCATAGTCCTAATAACTTTCGGTGACTCAGAGTTGTCCTAACCCGTTGACTCATCACGCCCATTCCAAATTGTTGGCATTTCGTATCTAGTTACTCATTGGACGCTATTATTTGGAGGCTTTCGATAACGCCTACATTTGTATATTTGTTTTTTGCTGTCCAACGGCTATACAGGAAAATCGTTGCTAATGTTGGGGGCGATTCTAAGCGCTATTTGCCCTAGATACCGCTCACTATAATAGTTCAATTTGTTGTATCACGCTTAGATAACAAATGTCATCAAATGTATAATAATATTAGAAGTAAGGAAAGTAATGCTAAGAATATAATATTATAATTTTCTAATTATTTTATAATCATTTAAAATTTTATATATATATTAAGAATTCCATTCTTATATTATTCTTATTAAACATAAGAAGTAGAAGTTAAATATTTATTCAATATTTAATTTACATTTCAAAAGCTTAGTAAATTTGTTTAAAATAATCGTGATCATAGTAGTATATCTTAGGGAAACTTGGATACTTTCAACACTTACCTGTACTAGGGAATATAAAATGCTGGCAAATGTAATAGTTTAGTTTATTTTGAAATTAAATTTTACTCGAATTTCGAATGAGTTTTGTTAAACGTTTATTTCTGTGTGCTCTACGAAATTTCAAAATTATACAAACGGTTTTCAAATTTACAGTTTTCAAATATACACATAAATTAATGGATATATAGAGGAGAGGTTAGTGTATGCAAATGACAGAACTCTTTGAAAATTTGAATAATCCATGCTAAACTTCAAAATCGGAATGCCCTATAGAAACAATTAGGCTGCGTTTGGTGAGCATTAATTAAAAGCCGTACAATATATTTATGGCGCAATCAGTTGGCCTGAAAGGCAACGATGCTACCAAAAAATCCCACAACAATGTGAATAATTCCCCGAGCATTAAGCAAAAGACGTTGACAATTCGGTCAGGGACTCAATTGAGGCGCCGCCCACTCGTCATTAGTTCAGGCCAATATGAAAAGTGTACCAAATACGAGTTGATAGATAGACTAAAGTTAATATATACTATATACTATATGTATTTGTAGTATATGGTGGTATTTGGCGTAGTCTGTCGGCAGTTGTTGGTAAAGAGACAGGTTTTTCTGTTGTTGCCGTCTCTCGCTGTCTTTATCTCGTTGTTGTTGTTGCTCTCGTTTGTTTTGATCCATTTCTTTTTGGGTCGAGCAATACAATCAACAAAACAACACAAGTTAAACTTTAGCTTAAGCTCATTCCCCTGCAGCACTTGTGAATTGTGTTTGCATTGAAATTTTGTATCTTTTTGTATTTTGTATCTTGTATTTGTTGTTGTAATTCATCACGGGCAACACGTTGGGGAAATTCGTAATTTCAATTTGGGCATGACGTCCGTCAGTCTGGTGCTACGATAAGTGCGCTTAAGTTGTCAATTCAGATATATGGAAAGGAACTCAATTTTAATCGAACTTAATGCTGCTTTTGATATCATTACTATTATCATTATTATTATCAATGTGTGTCTTTTGCTTTACTGATTACAGAGCGAATACCCTGCGCTGCGACCTCAAGCCGAGCTGAGCTGAGCGGACCAACTGGGCTTAGCTATGCATTCGGCCAGCCAAGATACTTGAGAACTGCAACGAATAACGAGAGCAGCGAGAGTCAAGATCATTTGAAGCATCGGCTGCAACGAGAGCAGCAAAAGCAGAAAGCAGCAGGCGCAACGAGTGGCGAGTAACGACAGCGAGAAACTGAAAACTGAGATAGCGAGCGAGCAACGAGTGCAATCAACTAACGAGTGACCAGTCAGGAGTGACGAGTGTGGAGTAACTACTCGTCAGTAGCAGCAGCGGCGTCTGTAGTGTAGCGTGTGCGTCAGTCGAGTCATATAGAAAATGACACTGACCACAACTGCAACGCCACCGGAGAGCAACAAGAAAATGGAAGTGAAGGTCCTACCAGGCGAAGAGAATCTACCCACTTCTGAAATGGATCTGCTGGCCAAACTGGAGGCGGCCAACAAGCTCATCGAGAGCGATGCCAAGAGTCTCAACTCGTTGCATTCAACGCACAGTCGCAAGAACTCGGATACAAGTCAAATAAGTCTAACCTCAAGTAAGTTCCTTATGTGCCCCATAATGACGAGATATTGCTAACCGATTATTGTACCCTCTCACCAGGTGGCAATTCTGTGGCCGAGGAGGACATCTGGACCACCTGGGCATCGATTTTAAACGACTGGGATGGTGCGTTGAAGCGCAAGAATCCCTGTGTGCGGGAACTGGTGCGACGTGGCATACCGCATCATTTTCGTGCCATCGTGTGGCAGCAGCTGAGCGGCGCCGCCGATGCGGACAAGAAGCAATATGCTGAGTATATCAAGGCAACATCGGCGTGCGAAAAGGTGATCAGACGCGATATCGCACGCACCTATCCGGAGGTGGACTTTTTCAAGGAGAAGGACGGACCCGGCCAGGAGGCGCTCTTCAATGTGATCAAGGCGTATTCGTTGCACGATCGTGAGGTCGGCTACTGCCAGGGATCGGGCTTCATTGTCGGCCTGCTGCTGATGCAGATGCCCGAGGAGGAGGCGTTCGCTGTCCTGGTCCAGATTATGCAACAGCATCGCATGCGTCACATGTTCAAGCCGTCGATGTCGGAGCTGGGTCTGTGCATGTATCAGCTGGAGAATCTGGTGCAGGAGCAGATACCCGAGATGCATATACACTTCCAGCAGCAGGGCTTCCAGACGACCATGTACGCGTCCAGCTGGTTCCTAACGCTCTACACCACAACGCTGAACGTAAACCTCAGCTGCCGCATCATGGACGTCTTCCTCAGCGAGGGCATGGAGTTCATATTCAAAGTGGCGCTGGCCCTGCTCCTCACCGGCAAGGAGTCGTTGCTCTGCCTGGACATGGAGGCCATGCTCAAGTTCTTTCAGAAGGAACTGCCCGGACGCGTCGAGGCCGACCCGGAGGGATTCTTCAACCTGGCCTACTCGCTGAAAATTAACACAAAGCGCATGAAGAAAATGGAGAAAGAGTATCAAGACTTGAAAAAGAAGGAGCAGGAGGAGATGGTCGAGCTGCGTCGACTGCGTCGTGAGAACTGTCTGCTCAAGCAACGCAACGAGCTCCTCGAAGCGGAAAGCGCCGAGCTGGCTGATCGTCTGGTCCGTGGTCAGGTCTCACGCGCCGAAGAGGAGGAGACCAGGTGCGAATTCCCACAAATAAAATAGATCTCTTTTTTGATGACCTTTTGGCATTTCAGTTATGCCATTCAAACGGAACTGATGCAGCTGAGACGTTCCTACTTGGAGGTCTCGCATCAGCTGGAGAATGCCAATGAGGAGGTGCGTGGTCTGAGTCTGCGGCTGCAGGAGAATGTAAGTCCCTTAGCGATAGTTCTGCCGATGCTATCGGCTGCTCATACCTAACTTGTGCTTTTGTAACTAAGCAAAGAAAATGTGCTAAACAAGACGAAAGCAAAATACCTTCATCCAGCAAAATATACGTTGTTAATATGTTTTGTCTTTCTTTCCATTTCTGTTTGTTTCTTATGGTTACGGTGCTTAAAACAAATATACATACTTACTATATATACTCTATATAAAATCGAAAACAAAATCCAAATGATAATCCATCCCTAAAACGTTTGCTTTTCAATCAAACACACAAATATATTCGCTAAGCAGAACGTTTCGATTGATAGCGTAAGTATCGCGAGTTATTCTACAGATATCGTATATATAGACCTTATATTCCCTTTGTTATTGTTCTCTTTAATCTATTGTTCGTGTCTGCCTCACACTAATATAATATAATGCGTACGTATTTATAGTTACTTTGCATGTTTCTTATCGTTTCGATTACTCCATAACATAACACAGATATTGCTTAACTGTATAATTTTGTATATATTTTTAAACGCATGAGATAGAAAATAAATTTACCCCCTACTAATTTAAATTTTAACCTTTTTAGAACTTAATTTAATAATACAAATGTTTTATGCATATCGTTAGTGCCTGCATGAACAAGCTCATTAATTAATATCAGGGCTGCAAATGAGTTTAAAGCTAACCGATTCGTAGCCGGAAGTCGAATCCGATATTAACAAAACTACTAAACCCGATTCCTCTTAGAAAGTTTAAAATAAAGTATATCTTGACGAACTCGAATCAAAACCAAACCAAACGAAGGCAGAACCCTATAATTTCTAACTTATCGACGACCCTTTTTTTTGGGGTTTGCAGTCCTGATTAATATTCTAATAGGCAATAGTTCTTTTAACAATAATTGCATATCGTAAACTATATCATAAACTACATCTATTGACAAATTAAGCTTATACCTAACGTAGCGCCATGTGTAATCCAAACTCTTCAGTTAACTATAGTTTAGCAATATAGTTTCACAAACTCTTTAAACCCTAACTGTACATAAGTCGATTCATTTGCATGTAAACGTTAGTGATAGATCGATCGGAAACATGCGCTAAAGTTTCGCTTTGTGCTCCCTCTAGAACAACTCGCGACAGTCCTCCATCGATGAGCTGTGCATGAAGGAGGAGGCGCTGAAGCAGCGCGATGAGATGGTCTCTTGTCTGCTGGAGGAGCTGGTGAAGGTGCGTCAGGGCTCCGCCGAGAGCGAGGATCAGATACGCAATCTAAAGGCCAAGATCGAGGAGCTCGAGGAGGACAAGAAGACGCTGCGCGAAACTACGCCGGACAATTCCGTGGCACATTTGCAGGATGAGCTGATTGCCAGCAAATTGCGTGAGGCGGAGGCTTCGCTGTCCCTCAAGGATCTCAAGCAACGGGTGCAGGAGTTGAGCTCACAATGGCAACGCCAGTTGGCCGAGAATCAACGGAATGAGCACTCCGCCGCCTCGGTGGATTCCACGCCCAAAAAGCTGCTGACGAACTTCTTTGACAACTCGAAGACGGAGCACACACAGAAGCTGGAGGAGGAGCTGATGACGACGCGCATACGGGAGATGGAAACGCTGACCGAGCTCAAGGAGCTGAGGCTCAAGGTCATGGAGCTGGAGACCCAGGTGCAGGTGTCCACGAACCAGCTGCGACGTCAGGACGAGGAGCACAAGAAGCTCAAGGAGGAGCTCGAGCTGGCCGTAACACGCGAAAAGGAGCTGGCCAACAAGGCGCGTGAGCAGCAGCACAGGTTGGTTCACCAAATGTCTTCAAATATGAAACGGAACTAATCGACCTTTTTAGATACTCGGATCTGGAATCTCGCATGAAGGACGAACTGATGAACGTCAAGATCAAGTTCACCGAACAGAGCCAAACCGTTGCCGAACTCAAGCAGGAGATCTCGCGTTTGGAGACAAAGGTAGGATCCGATTATACGGGCGTAGAGCTGGACTGAGATTCGGTTTCGATTTGTTTTATCGATTAAATCGGATTGAGTTTAATTTTGAATGCATATTCTTTGTAATCGATTAAATTTATTTTTTGACGTAAATCGATCGATCGAATAGATCGCTTCTTGAAAATTAGAGATCGAATTCAGCTCTGCAGATCAGTGAAGCTAAGTTAAACGTCTTCTCCCTTTGTCTAGAACTCGGAAATGCTGGCGGAGGGGGAGCTGCGTGCCAATCTGGACGATTCGGATAAGGTGCGTGACCTGCAGGACAGGTTGGCGGACATGAAGGCGGAGGTACGTATTGGCCATCAGCTCCCAATTATCGACATTGCTGCTTATTATCGATCACACACCCACACACGCAGCTATAAAGATACAAACTTACACCACTTTGAACGGCACAAACTTAGCTGAAAGCCAATTCTTGCAGCTGGCCTAAAGAGAGGCTCGAAGCAAACGCTTTGGTGTCTGGCATTTCGAATAAGCAATACTCTATAATTTATAATATTAATTTTTGTGAATTGCAAATTGTTTATGTTGGCTTTATTTGTTATCGTTTTTATTTCGATTTGGATTTTGATTTGGATTTTGCTTTTGCTTTGGCTACTGGCTAATAATGTCGAATAATCTCGTTGTTTCTCATCCGATCTTTTCCCACGATGAATATGGTATTAACTGATAGTATCCCACGCCTATAACCAGCCCCGACACTGAGCCGTGGAAATGGATAAGCTAAGCTAAACAATAGCCAAACATACAACTATAATATAAATTACAAAATATGTACACCGTACAAAAACAAAAAACAGATCGTCAGATCCTCAACGTAAACAGCATCTTAACCCAGTTGAAACCCAGTTAAAGTAACAAAACAGATAACAATATAGCCACAACATAACCAACAACAGCAAAACGACCAAGCAAGCATTAAGCAAATATCAGGTGTCTATCTAACAATTATATACCCTACTTTTTGATACGTGTAGTATCGTTGTATTCCTGATACTAGTATATCGTATATCGTATATCTTATCGTATTCCCTGTCCCGACATTCTTTCTATTCTTAATGCTTCTACTCTATATACATGTATGCCTTACAATTTAATAGTACTCCTAACTATACCTACTATATCGTATCATTCTAGTATTTAGCTCGGCCTGTTTTTTCCTCCCTCCCCCTAAGTACATCTTAGATTAATTCCTATTGCTCGAAAAACTTTCATTGCATGCTGAAGTTCATTTGAAAATCGTTTTAATTTAATTGCATGTTTTTTATATTGCATAAATAGCAATCAACTATTTATTCGACTTTGTTGGAGTTTACTGTATAACCCATTAATCTATTATCTTATCATAATACTGCTGATATTTTAAATATAATAAATATCGCAAGCTTTCAAGCTTTTAGTTAGCAAAGACACAAACCTTGTCGTAATATGCCAGAAAAACTCAAAACTTTTAAAATCATTAATTGAAGTTAAAACTCCAAAATATATATAAAAAATTCATATCTATATAGAATATTGAAAGTAAATGTATAATTTCGAACAGTTTATGATAAGCATCCATAAAATTCTGAAACTAGAAAATTAGGCCTTTGTTTATTTGATTGAATCGATAGAATAATTAATCTTAAAATGATGTTATATGCACGCTTTTCTCTTTTGTATTTAAACCATAAACTTATCCACATCTATCTATAAGTCAAACTGCATTTAATTATCTCACTATTGGTGGCTTTGCATGCACTACAGAGACACACAACTCTCTATATCGGAACATATATTTCGATCCGTAGCTATAGTTCCCAGAAATGCTGTTTAAATTCACGATAATTAATAAAGCTTTCTCGCTACAGTTGACGGCGCTCAAAAGTCGAGGCAAATTTCCAGCGGCGAAGCTGCGCAGTGCGTCCATCCAATCCATCGAATCGCAGGAGATCGACTTTAGTGATCTGAACATGGTGCGACGTGGGAGTACGGAGTTGTCCACATAATACAGATGGAGCGGGAGGCGGGAGGGAATTGGAGGAGCCGTAGGGATTGCATGCAGTTATAGCCACGGCTACGACGTATATACATTCGTATATATATATGATATATGATATATATCTGTAGATATTCCAATGCGATATGAGGATGCATATAGATGCGTATGTGTAGATCTATATGTGCATGCATATGTATGTCAACGAGCATAACAACAACCATTAAAATATTAGCTATTTATACATACACATGCATATACACAAGTTTAATTATGTTGTAAGCAATCAGTACATTAACTACGATTATGATTATTATGTATTTTTTAATGCTTTCTATGCGCTGTTATTGTTTATCCATTTGTTTTATGCATATTTAATATTCTATTTATTTATTTCAATTGTATAGTTTTTTTTTTTTTGTCACATAAAATATACATATGCTAAACGGTAACGATACCGATAACGATAGCGATAGCGATAGCGATAGCGATAACGATAATGATGCATGCATGTATTTTACTTGCTGGATTTTATGCAAACTTCCACTACAGTTACACTTTTAATGTAAGTTTTAAACGCTGACAACTAAGAGCATATGTGGGTTTTAACTATGTTTTTAGCTGTGTACTGTACCAGATCAGGTCTATATCGCGATACTCATCGTTCGGTATAGGCCTGAGCTGTAGCTACGATTACTCTAAAGTATATACCACTATATAGTATACCTATATTTTGTAAACATTGTCACACGAATTTGTAAACCTCTCCTCATATTATTATAGTTATTATCATTGTACATGTGTGCACAAAATAATATCCATGTATTTTAACGAACTCTATAGACTAACCGGACGACCAGAGTTCATTCTAAGCGAATATTTTAGATGATTTCGTTTTCGAAACAATGTTCAAACAAACCTGTAACAAGCGTTGCCAAATTGTAAGCAAAATCAAACGGAAAGCGGAAAATGGAAAAACGAAAAGCGCTAAGCGATAAGCGATAAGCAAAAACATAAACAGAACCTCGAGTTGAAGGCAATCAGAAGTGCCCAAAACGAACACAAAAACTCTCCCTAAACCTACGATATTCACCTACGATATTTGTTTAATACTTGTACTACAAATAATCAATAATCGATAGTCGATAGTTGATATGCGATATTCGATATTGATATTGATATCTCTCTATACACAGCGCATCAATTACTTACAGTTAGTTGCAAACTACCAATTTTTGGGCAGCTTGTACTACCTACAAGAGTTATATAGAATTTAAATTTACACCAACTACAACAGCAACAAAAAGAATAAGTAGAAACGATAAAACAAGCGATAACTTAAGTTGAATTTAATTTGATTTATGCAATTAACAACAATTAATTCAAGCTGTTCTCCAAGTGCAATAATTAATTCAATTACATTTTTATTATACACATAGCGTATTTTAATTATTATTATTACTATTATTATTAAAGTCTTTTTGTGTTTAGCCCCTACGTTCTCATATATAATTTGTTATCGAACTGTACACTAAGGTCATATGCATACAATCGATATACCGATATACTACAATAGAGCCTGTAATTCTAATCTACCGAATGTATTTGAAAACGCAAATGCAGCAAACGCGCTTCCACAAAACAGACAAGCAACATGACAACACGACATGATCATGGCTATATGCATATATCTTCTGTATTCACCTGCCTAGCGCTAAGTGAGAAATTGTGTCACAAATCCCGAATTGTAACCAGTAAAGTAGTATGCATACACCCAGTTATGAACATTTACTAAGCTCTTGCCTTGAGGTATTTCAAGCAAAAGATCGGCACAAACTAATTGTTAATATCTGTCAGTTCCATAAAAGTTGTAAACTCTAAAATATCTCCTCAATGTCTGTTCACAAATATTACAAACAAATTCTTACTTACAATTAGCTAGATCGTTTGTGATGTTGAATTGAAATTTGTTTTGACTTAGCCAAGACACAAACCGTTGTTTAAGATCTTTTAGCTCAGCTTTGTTTAAGAACAGTTTCGTATTAGTCGTAATATTTCAAATATGTCCTCAATGTTCAGTGATAAAAGATCACAAATATTTCGAGTCAATTTTGAGTCACATTCCCTTTTCTTTATCTTTTGAGTGCTTAAAATAAAAGAGGCTTGGTAAATGTTTGATATGTGTGTAAATTGCAGGGTTATGCGTACGATTTTCTCTCTACCCCCCCGTCCCACTCTCTTGCTCTTCATGTATTAGCTGAATGTATTTGTACTTGTATTATTTTAGTAACTATTTATGTCGCACAAAATGCAAAATCAAACTGTAGCTATTGACCAGCAGGGAAAATCAAAAGAAATATACAAATAAACATATCTGTAAAGCACTTATATAGTATGTATTACCAAATGTGTATGAATGTATGAATGTACATTATCTGTACGATCTGCCGAATATAATACCCCAAAACAGGCGAGTTACTTGAACCCGTGTGAATTTCATAAATTACATTCAAGGTTCAATGAGCGGTTTAGCTAATTACGGGCAGTACGAATGAATAACATCAATTCATACATACATACACACATACACACATACACACATATGGCATGTACGAAATAAATCAATTATAATACAATAAACTTACATAATGAATCAGCTTCCATCTATACTCGATACGATTCCGACTTGACTCGACTTGATTTATGTTGACTTTGAGTTTTGTACACCAATTTTGTTCAACGCACTCCACATACACTGTAAACAAAACCTGTGTACGAATCGCATATTTGATATATTTGTTAAAACATACCAAGAAAACGTTCGTTTAATTATATGAAATAAAGTAAGCAAAACAAAACAACTTAAATTTGTAGCAAATACTATTGAATCATTGTGTTGTAATTGTTCCAAAACTAAATAAATGAAATACTAAATATACATATATATAGTATATATATATATATATATATATATATACTTTAACTAATCAAACGATTTTGTGAACAACAAGTGGCAAAATGTCAACTAAAATATTACAATTAGAAGGAGCGAGAAATGAATTCAAACATGCAAAAAGATCCATACGTGTGCAGATGCAGATACGGATCACAAGGATATATAGTATATATACACACATACAAACATGACGTACATACTGCGATTAAATAAAATGGTAGAAAAATCAAATCAAATATAAACGTTTTTTTTTTTTGGAATGGGGTATACTTTTGCCTACGATTTACTGGATATTGAGAGCATTATCCCCAAGCGAAATAATCGGAATAATTTTCGAAATTTAATTTGAAGTATATTGCATTTGAATAGCTTCTGCTGAATCCGATAACTACATTTTAGTTATAAAAATCGGATTACGATTAGCACTAAGTTCACCTCTCTATATCCAATTCAAAATAAACACAAATGTTGTTTGGTTATTTTTTCAAAGTGCATTTACTTAACTAGGGAGTATATAAGTATGTTATCGTAGTTTATATAGTTTAGGCATAAATTTAGTTAAATAATATCATTAATAGTTATGGTTTCCATTGGGTTTGGTTTCCGTTTATTGTTACAATTGGTGGGTGTATGGGGTTTGCCTGGTAATGTTTGGTTAGATATTCCTAGATATTCCTGTTGTGGGGCCCCCGCTCCATTCCATTCCATTCCATAGTGTGCTTGGGGCTAGGATGGTTCGATCGATTGCTCGACGATTGTCTCATTAATAACTACAACCTAACAACAAATGTTTAACAGATTAACAAAGAACAAACAAAAAAAAAAAAAAAACATTCACAACTGCTGCTTAACGCTAAGTCGAATTCTATGCGGATTATTTGTATGTTTATATGTTATACGTTAGGCTATGCTTGTTGTTGCTCTTGTCGCTGTCTTTGCCTTTGTCCGGGTGCATGTCCGGGTCGGGTTCGGGTTCGGGGTCGGGGTTGGGGTCGGGATGTAGGTTTGGGTCAGGGTCACTCGATGATAAGGATAGGAGATAACCCCCTAGCTCCTACTCATCCAAGGAGATGGTGCGCAGAATCGCCTCCACCACGGAGTAGGGATCGCAGTTGGAGCTGGGCCGGCGATCCTCGAAGTAACCCTTGCCGTCATCGTTGACCCCACGGGGTATGCGGATGCTGCAGCCCCGGTTGGCGACGCCGGCGCTGAAGTCGTTGATGGAGCTCGTCTCGTGCTTGCCGGTCAGACGACGGGCGTTGTCCTGTCCCTGTTTGGGATCGTAGGCGCGAATGTGACGCTCGTGGCACTTGGAGAGCTTGGCCACCGCCTTCTCGATCTCCCTGATGCCACCATCGTCGCGCATGATCTTTGTGGAGACATTGGTGTGGGCGCCAGCGCCATTCCAGTCGCCCGGCATGGGCTTCGGATCCAGCGTGGCCACAATCTGCAAAAGCAAACGGTTATCCGTTGAACTAACCCATTTTGGGCATGGGAACTTACGCCAAACTCCTCGGAGATGCGGTGCAAGAGGAAGCGCGCCATCCACAAGTCGTCGCCAATGGAGATGCCCAGACAGGGGCCCACCTGGAACTCCCATTGGGCGGGCATCACCTCGGCATTGGTGCCGGACACCTTGATGCCGGCATATAGGCAGGCACGATAGTGTGCATCCACGATGTCGCGAGCATACACCTGTGCGTACATCAAACATCATACATCAGTTGGGTACATCACAGACATCACAAAATGCACCTACCTTGTTTGCTCCCACGCCACAGTAGTAGGGTCCCTGGGGACCGGGAAAACCGTTCTTGGGCCAGCCGAGCGGATGACCGTCAAAGTCCAGGAACGTGTACTCCTGCTCTATTCCGAACCAGGGCTCCTCGTCCAGGCACTTGTTCACCACCTCCAGGCAGCTCTTGCGCTTGTTTGTGGTCGTCGGTGTGCCGTCGAACTTGTAGGTGTCGCACATGACCAGAATGTTGTTGCCCCTACGGAACGGATCCTTGTAGATGGCCACCGGATACAGATACGTGTCCGAGTTGCAGCCCTCCGCCTGGTAGCACGAGCTGCCGTCGTAGTTCCAAACGGGCAGTTCTACGGATCGACAATCAATATATGCATAAATTAAAATATCATTTAGCTCTCAGTTATCTAACAAATATGGAATAGAATATATAATCAAGTCAACCTGTCTAAAGTTCTGCGAAGAGTATTCGGGTGCGGGTTGAAATATACGCAGGAGGAATATTTAGAAAGAACCCCGGAGAGATTATCAAATATTATCGGAAACATTATCAACCGTCAAGCTGCTGTATTACGCATCAAAGAACCAAAGACTCCTGAGAGCAAGACGTATTCTCGAAGTAAGGATCAGAAATGGACTTCAGAGAATTAACCCAACTGATCTGCCGACGAAAAATGTATAATCCTACCCATTACATTTTATTCCTCATTTCCTGCATTAGTATATATTTTGTTGAAATATCTAATATACTCCGATAAAAAGTATTACGTATAGTAACAGTAAGCCATTAGAAATTTAAATACATTTTTTTTTTATATATTCTGTGATCTGTGATCCATATATACCATCTATAATCTCTAGTCATATGACCTTGTTTGTCAGTTAGTCGGCCAATTTGCACCCGAAACGCGATACCCTCTAATTAATTAGTGGTAATTGGTTTCCGTTTTCAGCATGCACTTGCGCTACTTTCACGCCTTCGCCGGCAGGGGCGGGGCAGGGCAAGTGCTCAGGGTTCAAACTTTGCCTTATGCACATTATAGTTTTCGAATTTAATACAATATAATTGGATTAGTTATTGCGCACTTATGCATTCAATTTCCCAACCGCAACTAATATTAATGCTAAAAATAATAACAATTAATAGCAGCAGCAACAACTTTGTTATAGTGCATACCCTGCAGATAATGCGCTGTCGGCTTGCTTAGCTCGAAACTAAAAGACCTCAGCAACTAAAAGAGCTAGAGTCCTTAAATTTGAAATGCAAACAGGAGCGTATCATATGTAGATCAGGTTTATTGTAAATTTTGGATAACACGCCCATTTCGCCGACAAATCAAGGAAAACCGCGTAACAAGCCTTATTTGAAACATTGAAGTTTGTCATTCAGAATATTAATTCTTTGGCATTAATTTAATCTATGCTGTTGAACTTAATGACTGCGTTCACGGCCGTAGCGCTCCATGGAGCGATAACTCGATAAATTTTTTCATTTTCAAATTTAAACAGCTGTTTTCGCTGCATGGAGCGATAATTGTATCCAATGGAGCGCAAAAATTTTATGCTACATGCACTCCACGAGATTTTACAGTTATGCTACATTTAGGGTTGCAATTTTCGGCAAAATAATCGTTATCGGTTAATCGCTCCATGGAGCGCAACGGCCGTGAACGCAGCCAATGCGATCGTTTAATAAACACAGAAGCTATTTGAGCTCTGTTCTGCAGTCGAGTGCATTCGACTGAACGGTTACGCCCCAGTACTAATTTCAATTGCAATACGGTTTTCTAAATTTATTTTACAACATGATAAATAATAATCATTTAAATAATTTTTTTTTAAATTGAATTACTTGATTGATAAGGAAAGCGCCCAGTGTTGCAAAATCTCCGAATTCGTTCAAATACCCTATAATCTAGCTAACAGAGAAATTGTCAGATTGATGTTTAACTAATTGACGAGCTGCGTGATTAACGGCATACAGCTTTAACTCGTAAGTATAGTTATTTGATGATTGCTGGCTGTATTTCATTTAAGACAGATTTGACAAGCAGCGCATGAGGCTAAGACTGTGGCAAGGCGGGCAGGGGGGCGTGGCAGGGGGTGCATAATGGAACAGTAGCCAGTAGCTAACCGTCAGCTGTTACCTTGAGCTGGCGTTTTCAGTTACAATCTCGTGCCTCACGCTCACACCAATTGTCGCTGGCCCAGAGTATCTAATTCAAAACGCTTTTGACCATGGCACGGGCCAAAAAGCAAAGCAGATAAACAGCTGTTCGGCTCTATCTGAACCCCATAGGAGAATCCCTGCCAGGAATCGCTTCAGTTAAACTGAATCGCGCCATATCGATTGGCCAAGAGTTTTGAGGCTAAACAACAACAATTGATTATCTAATTGTGATAATGCATAATGCATTTGATTTGCATTCGCCTGCAATTTGTGTAATGCCAATTGGCATGGGCCTGGGTAATTGGCCCGGTAATTCCTTGTGTGAATCACATGAAAATCAATTGAAAATCGCCCCGTAAATGCCGTGTTTTTTAAGTTTAGCATATTGACGTTAGGAAGCAGCAATTTTCCAAAAAGAAATTAGCTGGCACGCGTCGGCGGCGTGTCTAAAATGATATAAACAAAACACAGAAAAAACTGGGTATATATGTAGGTATATTGCGCATACGTCATGTGGACGCCTGATGATGTTTGCCGTGTGCGAAATGATTTTGTATGAAACGTGTTGACATTTCTCACACCTAGATTGCAGTCTATATAGATATATAAATATATACAAATATATATCTGCTGTTGCCTGCCCATCTGCAGCTGAGCTGATTTGAGCTAATTCGTAATCACTTTCATGGCAATAGCAGAAGTGTTTGCATTAAAATAATTATATGGAAACTAGGAAACAGGCGCCTAGTAAATAATTAAATATTTGCACTTCCGAATTCTCAATTCATTTTATCTCGGGCCATATGCGTAGAGAGCGCATCATGCAGCTGATTGACAAGATTGCGCATACGCCACATTGTCAAACAAATAACATAAACTGCATTTGTTTTGTTGTTCGCTTTAAAGTTTGATTAACTTCGCTCTAATGATCGTGTTGATCATTGCATACACGTGCATCGAGCACAATTAAAAGTGAATAAACGTTTTCTGAGTGTGCTCGGCACACTCATTAAGGCAGCAATCAATTAAAAAGCCACTTTCAAGTTCTACGACTTTTATGAGCCAAAATCAAATTATCAGACGACAGCACTAAACAAATTCCAGCTAGACTCCTCCACAGAAACATAAAAACCACCATAAAAGACCGCGACATTGGACCTTTACGTCAAGGCAAGACGATAACTTCATCTATACCCCGATTACTGGTAGGAAATGCTCCAGCATATCTTTTATTTTTGGGCTATTGGGCTAGAAATATCACAAAGTTGTACGTGCATTTATGGAGTGTTGAAGAGCAGGCGTAGATCATAAATCATAATTATAATAAAACATAGATCATAAATATTGTTTGAATTTAAATGATGTTGCAATAATTCGTTAACTATTTCTTTTTTTTGTTATTTAATTATTTAATTCGAATATTTTTTAAATAGAATTCATTATTTTAAATAATGTTGTGCACTATTTCTTTTGCTAGTTATTTATTTTTTACTTTAAATAATTTTTTAAATAATTTATAAATATTGTTCATGATATCATGTTATTAATTTATTCACTTTAAATATTAGTAAGACATATCATTTTTTCTAAATTAAAAAAAAAGTTTTAACAAACCCATTGATAAATGATTTACAATAAAAATGACTTTTTATTTAAAGTAAATTAAAGTTAATCTATTTTATAGTAAGACTAAATAATTCTTTAACGTTTTCTTTCGCTTGATGTTCATTAATATATTTTGAATACTCTCCAAAATTATTTTATTGTAGTAGAAAATTTTTAAATCTCTTATCAAGAAAATCCTTCGTGCTTATTTAATTAAAATCCACTTTTTACGTAAATTTGTTTTGTTTTATTTGCTGCTAAAACTAAAAAAAAAAAACGAAATAAACTATAACTTTATAAATTTAAACCATTCTATATCTGCTTGTATAATATTTTAGTTCATTCGTTTTTATTAAGTAATCGCAAGCTAAGTAATTAAAATATATAAACACACTAATATTTAATTTTAAATAGTGGCCAAATTATCCGAACTTTTCAGAAGTATGATCTGCGATCATTTTATGGAATATATTACAGCAGACTAGCTAGGAAACAACAGTCAGAATCCCCCTTGATTTTCGTGGATTAAATCAATGCGGACAATGAGTTTTTCTCTGAGTGTAGTTCTCGAATATCCAATTCGATCTCTTTGAAAGCAACTAATTTGTGGCTGTATTCCAAGAGCATTTAAGCTGATATAAATCAGCCAGACGGGCATAAGTATAATTGCTTAAATAGTCGGAACCGATTAGATTAGCCTAGAACGGAGGCCAGAGTCGGGGCTGGGGCTAAGGCGAAGGTCGTTCAAATTGTAGAATTTGTAGAATTGGGGGTGATGCCCGGAACTTACCCTTTGGGCTGCTCGGTATGAAGTCGAGTGTGCGATCCTTGCAGCGCAGATCCTCGCCGGTGCCATCGATCCACACGTAGGTGGCCTGCACCACGTTCTCCTCCAGGGGCAGGGCCAGATAACGGTCCAGAATGGTCTTATTGATGCGCGCATTGGGCGAGTCTTCCAAGATTCTAGCGGACATACTATGGGATTAATGGCGGGGCGGTGTTTGGGTGGGGTCAAAGGGCAAAGGGTGAGGCGATGGAATGGGATGGGATGAAAAAACAATTAGATTCAATCACTTGACACTTGGGCTGTCTGCGCACCTGTTGCTTTTTTGTTGCCTTTGAGTTTTTTATTTAAATTTTTCGGGTTTGCCGTTAAAAAAAATATGAACTTGAATCTGGGAATTCTTGTTGCTGTTGCTGTTGGGGATGTACAGCGCGCGGTACCGTTACTGGAGCACAACTAAGCTGGAATGCGTTATTCCAACTCAATTTATAACGAGCAACTAAAATTCAAACGGCAACAATTTGTTACTGCTGCTGCTACTTACAACAAACTAAGCGGCCGCAGCAGCAGCAGCAGCAGCAGCAGCAGCAGCAGCAGCAGCAGCAGCAGCAGCAGCAGCAACCACAACAACAAACAATATCAAAAACATTGAAAAAAAAAAAAAATTAAAACAAAAGCGAAATGCTTAGGCTAAAGCAGCTGATGCCGTTGACGTCGACGTCGACGTCGACGTCAGCGTCAGCGTCGGCGTCGTGGTCGTCATGTCACTGTCAGCGCTACACAACACTGACGCATGCGTCGATGTCAACTGTACTGCTCTGCTTCTTCTTGCTCTCGCTTCTCTTTTCCCAGCCGCTGCATGATCGACAGAAGCAAAAGTCCCGTTTCCGGCTAGAGATGTGCATGTGCAGCGCATCCGATACACGATAAGCAATCGCCGATATATGCGATAAGCGATTGCAAATGTTTCAATAAATTAAGCAGCTTTCAAAAACCTGAAGCCTTTGACTTTTGTGTTTAAACAAACTGTGCACAATTTGGCTCTAAAAAGTAGGCAACGATTAATCAAACGGAAGTCTTTTTAACCACATGCGCAGGCCGATTACGGAGCAGAATTGTCAATTAATTTGCAGTTTGCACCTATCGATCGTATCACGCGCTCATCTCTAAGCGGCTGTCCGGCATAGATTACAGCGTCGTTTTTGCGATTGCAGCGTCATCGCCCTGATGCCACGGTTCGATGTTTGTGTTTCCAAGTGTCTACGTTTTGTATCTAGTATTTGCATAGTAGTAGGTCCCATGTGTGTATTTGGTACAGTTATCTAGGCAACTCAGCTGGAGGCGCTCGCGTTTTGTCTATCATCATTATCAGAGAAGCGAAAAATACACTACTACTAATACCTACTAGTATGTACGCTACACACAACAGTGTGAGCATATCGCTACAACAATCATCCACATTGATAATCGATAATCACGAGTCTATAAACTGATTATGTTAATTAACAGGATGCTTAACAGAACACTCTAATGTAAATGTACTAATTTTGTCAGCTCCTTGTTTTACATTATTATTTATTTTAAAATAGATTTTTTAATGTTGTAGTTCTTTAAAAATAATATGCTCTAATTTATCTATACTTGGAAGCCATGAAAATGTGAAACACGTTTTAAATGATTTTTATAATTAAGAGCTGATAATTAGCAGCTAATTTATACTATGAGAGAAAATCTAACAATTTTTGATATAAATTTGTGTTAAATGAATAATCATATTTCTTAGGCACGTGCGCTGTGTTTAATATAATTAAATAATAAGGTTTCTTCAAAGGTAATTCGTATTTATATAAAATTACATTTTGTATTGCTTTTAAAGTTAAGTTTAGATCTCCTTAAATTCAATTATTGGTAAACTGCCAAATAATAAAAGAATAAAGAAACTGAAAATGACTTGTGAAGTTTTTCAAGGACGTATTCAATTTGATTCTTAGAATTTTCGAACTGTCGTAAATCGAATCCATGTTTCGAATGAGTGAACTGATGACAACGGGAATCGAATGAGGGTCTTGAACATCCCATTGAAAAGAAATTAAGACTTACGATGAATGCATGTTGCATAAAGTATTATCTTTCCCGCGTTTTAGCTTATCTGGCTGGAAATGTGTGAGAACCGTAACACGCGCGTATAAAATAAAATTGCTTGATCTTTGCAGCGGATTAATGGACGAGATTAGTGTTAGTGTACTTGACTTTACTGCTTCCAAATTGTGGTTCAATCGATAGACGGACGGAGCTGAAATTAACGATTTGTCGTCTGCGCACGATACTTAGAGACTGTGTCGATTTTATTGATGGACTGCGAATTGTGGCCCCGATTGATCAGCTTATATACGAGTGAGAATCGCCAGCCCGACTTCGGACTCGAATATCGGACGTAGGCCGGGTTATAGCCTAGTCAACAGATGTGTGGAGGTGCGATGTTGAGGCTCTTGATTATAATTTTGGTTGCTTTGTTGCTGTTGTGTTTTATGGCAAAAACAAACAGTAAGACGTACCATGTGCTAATTACCCTTTCAAGATTCTCACACTTTTAGTATTGACGTCGCGACTGGAGCGTTGATTGAATACCAGTCTGGAACAAACCTACCTACGTAGATATATGTTTTCAATAACTGTCCATATCTAGTCAAATGAAACAAGCAAAGCTTTATTGAGACTTACGAAAGGTCATGTTTCTTAGGAAGTTCTCTGTTTTGAAATACTACCTTCCACCCTTTATATTTCCCTACATGTCAGATAAATCACATTCCCGCTGGGTTCGATCTGTGATTTTGTAGAATCGTTTTATTCGATCGATTCACGTCTAAATATCGATTTAATAAATTATTTGAAATCAATTCAATTTGTTTATAAAAACAAACAAAAGCAACTAAGACCGCAGTTGATCCGTCGGTTGGAAGTTTACAGTCGGACGTAACCGACAGTAGCAGACCCTGAATTTCACAAAAAACCGCAAAATTACATTGCGCGAAAAAATCCATTCTCAAAAACAGTGTAGATTTAATCGAGGACAAAAAGAATCGATTAAAACGAATCGTAAACGAATCGAAGCCCAGCTCTAATAAATATGTATATTGTATATTGAAATTTGGCAGAAAATCCGACCTCCTTTTTTTTGTACTACTTCAATTTGGCTTTATATATCCCTATCTGGGTTTATCAGCTATATCGCATCCCTGCATATTTAGCACCATTCAATACAGTTAATAAAGAACCGCTTATTCAAAGGCTTATCCAATATATTTGCCTTGTTTAAGGTCAAACATCCAAACACGCGCCGGGTTTGTACTACAAATAAAACTGAAAACCTAAAAACAAAACCGAAAATTGAAATAAAAACCAACAACATTCGGCAGTTAATCTAAAAATAAGCCAGACGGACGTTCGAAATAAAAATACTTAATTTGATTTCAACTCTCTTAATGAACAATTAACATATAAACATTTGCACAAACAAAAAAACTTTGCACGCTCAAAAAAATGCTGTTGTAAAACCCGCTGAAAATGTAAAAAACACCAACACAGTCGGAAGCCATCGACAGCATACTTTTATACGCCAGATGGCGCTAATTCTATTTTCATTTATTTAATTAGAAGAAAAGTAGTAAAATTTCTAAGGAACAAATGATTATAGCAAATGATTAGAAATAATACAGTTTGCATATGTTGACTTTATTTAAGATTTACAAGATTTTTATTTAATTTTTTATTTATTTCATTGCAAGTTGCTGTAATTTTGTGCAGTGTATAATAAGCGCGTAAACGTAAATTATTTGTTTCTGTTTCTATTGATTGATGCGGCCGACCGTCAGCTGTTCCTCATTCCTTCTTCCCCATTCCCCATTCCCCGTTCCTTCCTTCCTAATACAAAGTTGTTCAGCGTTTCACGTTCTGTGCGATCGGTTCACGTGAATCGCGCATGCGTCTGTCGGCATTTTTGTCTGGCTATTTTTTACGAGGTGTTTGACAACGGCGTTAAAAAAGCAAACACAGACACACAAAGAGAGACCTGAATTGAATTGAATTGAACTGAAACTGAAGTCAAATGAAATGAACTAAACGGAAACAGAAACCGAAACCGAAACTTAACAGAACCATAACACACAGTATTGTGACAGCAGTACCAGAGAGGGTCGTAAAGCTGATCGCACACTTTGATCTCCGATAGGGTTATAGCCGTAGCATTTGAAATTGTTCTAGTCTCTGGCAAGTGCGTAATACAGCTCTATAATTGTCGAAATGTTTTTTATGCACTGCCATAAAAGTCAAAGACGCGTGGCGTAGCTGATCGTACTGATTGACTGATTGACTGATTCAATCAATTGATTGATAAGCCACGCAGACTGCAGACAAATGCCCAAATTATAGCTGAAATTATAATTGAAATGTAGGTGAAGGCAGCTGGGTTTCATCGTGGTCGCACGAGGCGTATGAGTAATGTTCTAGAGCCTGCTGCAGATGGCTTTATAAAAAATGCATAATGTATGATTTACGAGCTTGGGATGGATGGAAATCCAAAACGTTCAGCAATTAAGCGAACTCGACACGAATGTGCGAAATGTTCAAATTATTTCGACGCGTTTCATTGTTATGCACCAAAAAAGAACATGACAAAATTATTATATATCGCATTTGATATATAAACGGAATTGTAGTTCTTTGTTTACGATCCTGTACCTACGTTTTATGGCATATCAGCTGATCAGCTGATTCGATAGGTGCATTTATGATCGCAAATAGAACTAATAGGCAGTATTTTAAAAATAAATCTAATTTAAACGCGACACTTTTTATATGGGGCCCAATTCACGCTCACTATTAAACAATTTATGCCTTAAACTGCTAAAATTGCTTAACTTCTTTATGAGTTATGACTGTGCCGCACAAAACTTATCCAACAGTCATGTGCATGGGTGACAGATAATAACCATTTACCCATTTACCGGTTCACCCCTCTGGCGATAGAGTCAAGGGCGCCTCTGGGGATCTGAGGGATGAGCTGATGATCTTCACTATCGCTCTCCCTCTCTCTTTCTCTCTCTCTCTCTCTCTCTCTCTCTCTCTCTCTCTCTCTCTGTGCATTAAAAACAATAAAAGCCGTCATCATGCGACATTGTCAATTGCCTTGCCCGGCTTGCCTCAATTTGTGGTAATTGGATTGCGTGCAACGGTTATTCATGGGGAATGAGAGTTAGCTATGCAGGTGCTAGGGTTTCAGTGCCAGTGCCAGTGCCAGTTCCAGTTCTATTTGTGCCCCTTCTGCTGCGATTTAGTAATATTCAACAAAATAGTGGAACGCTCTCAGCGGCCAATTAGCGTTGATTCAATTTGCAAAATTCTAATTCGACATCGTACCACTCGCAGCAGTAGTCGGGTCCAATTTTGCACTTTATGCAACATTACACTTATACTTATACTATAATCACACCCAAGGAGAACTTGAAATTCTAGATACCATCTATTATTATAAGGAATAATAATCATAATCATGCAGCGATAAAGCACATATCTTTGGTTTTCGCAGGGTTTGTGCTTCCGAAGTTTCTGCTGCCAAAAATGTTTAAAATCCATTCATTTCGGATCTGACCTAAGTTTGGAATATTGGTTAATAGCACTTTGGTTATTGCACAATAACAAAAAAATCGCGTACTGTAGAATAATAATTTTATAATAATCCTTTAAATTCCCCCCTGCTGAACCCAATTTTATTTCATACCTAACTAGGGTCGGAAGGAATAATTAATTTGAAACTCTCACTGCATAAATGCATCAAAAACCAAATATGGATAAATTTATTAAAAAATTGTCGATTGTAGAGCCAAAAAATGGAACAGTTAATCGCTTGAATTCCTTGTTTTTTGGTCAAAGGGGGGTCAAGAAACTCGGTCAATTTTATTTACCGAATTTATAATCCTAAATGATTTTAAATATTGATTAAAAAATGGAGATAATGCATAAAAAACCAAACATGGTTGAATTTAAAGAACAAATGTAGAATTTAGAGCCAAAAATTGTGTTTTTGTGTACCTTGTGTTTGGACCAAAATAAAGGCCAAAAAAATCAATAATTTGTATTTGTATAATTTTGATCATAAATAATTTTTAATGGAAAATAATGCATAACAAACCAAACAAGTATGCAATTCAGATTTAAGAGCTAAAAATTGTATTTTCAAATCCAAGTAGGCAGTTATTCAAGTTCAACCCAGTTCGTCACTTGAACATTTTCATCAGTCTGATACTTGCCGGAAATAAGTTTCTGCTGCTACACAGTAAATTCAAATAAAAATCTAAGAAATTTAAACATTCGCACCGTGTGCCCAAAACTATTCGCCATGTCGAATATTCGCAAACTAACTGTCAAACAGGAGACTGACCTGAAGCAATGGCTGCACTCGTATGACATTTACCTGGAGAACTACGATAAGAAGCGCCTTCAATTGGCCGACGTGGGGCACATTGTCGGGCTGTTGAGGCATGTGGAGTTGAAGCTGCCGGGGGCATGCGACTACAAGACTTACAGCAATGTGTCGCAGAGGCTGAACAACTGGGAGAACTTCAATCTGATGCATCTGCGCAAGTGTCGCCTGGCCATGTCGTCGGCTGCCCTGAAGGAGCTTGCCTCGGGTGAATTGAAAGCCATCCAGTTTCTGTTCTACAAGGTGATGCGTCAGCAGCGCAGCTCATCCAGTAAGCAGTCGGATACCAGCACCATAATGGGCTCCACCAGCTCCTTCGGCCGGGAGGAGACTCTGACCAATGTCGTTAAGGTTAATGCGGTTGAAGTGGAGGATACCAGCTACTTAATGGCCACCAGCAGCTCCTTCGGCCGGGAGGAGACTCTGACCAATGTCGTTAAGGTTAATGCGGTTGAAGTGGAGGATACCAGCTACTTAATGGCCACCAGCAGCTCCTTCGGCCGGGAGGAGACTCTGACCAATGTCGTTAAGGTTAATGCGGTTCAAGTGGCGGAGGAGAAGGAAATGCCCAGGGACGCAACACTCATGGAATTGCTCTCCAAGATCTATGGTAAGCAGCATACTATTGATTTACTCATTCTGAATGTTGATTATCTCCAAAAATGCAAAAGATTGATGGCCGATCGCATTGGCAAACTCACTCAATACACATCGCTCTGCGCACTTGTCAAACTCAATACTCGAAACAAAATGAATCTTGTTGCCAGGCGTACACCATTCAACAAAATGCTGCGACTTGGAATGTTCGATGACTTTAATGCTAATCCGCTGAGCTCCCTACTGCCAACTGCCTATCGTGAAAGCTGCAATTTATAAACCAAACCACATTTACATTTTAGCTAATTATGATCACTTGGCGCCCAACGATATCAGCTTATTGCCGAGTAAAAAACTCCTGAAAATTACTAAAAAACAAACAAAAATCAAATTGTATTTTTGTTACACACAAAATCTTTATCTGTTGTATTAAATATGAAATTGGCGCAAACGTAATTTGACTTTAATATTTATTATTTATTCGGCCCAATAATACGATTTTCTTTGCGCTAAATTGTTGGTAATTGGGCGCCCAACGTGGGGCCTGCCCAATTGCCGGTTAATTGTGAGAAACCGCAACTTGAGCAGGGAAAAGTTTTAAACAAAATTCGCAAATTGCCTGAACAACAAATCAATTAGCCAACCAGTTCAGACGCTGCATGGCTATAAAAGGCACTTGCAACAAGAAGTGGCACTTAAGCCATGCCAGGACCCATGGCATTCCGTTATCTGCGCAAGGATCAGCGGTTGTCGCTGTACTTCTACGCCGTGCCTCGTCTCTGCCTGACCTTGATGGGTTTCTGGCCAACACTCACGGGTGGAATGCAGCGACGTGGCCTCATCAATTTCCTCGTCCTGGCCATCGGAGTGAGCACCGAAATGCATGCAGGTTTCGTATTCGCCCAGCAGAAGCACCTCATCAGCGCCCTCGAGACCTTCTGTCCGGCGGGCACCTCGGCTGTGACCTTGCTCAAGATGTTCTTCATGCTCCGGTACCGCAAGGATCTGCTCTACGTCATCAAGCATCAGCGCCAAATGCTCTTCAACCACAGGCACGCAGAGAACGCCGAGAAGAAGGCCATAATGCTGAAGCAGTCCGTAATGGCGGCCCGAATCAACTTCTGGCCAATATCGGCCGGTTTGTTCACCTGCACCCTGTACAATCTGATGCCCATCTGGACACCGTTAATGCTCTATCTGCAGGGACGCTACGATGAAGCCGACTGGCGCACACCCTTCAATATGACGTAAGTGCAATACTTCTAGTGGCTCTATAACGATTTGGCTAATACCCTAAATTCTCAGCATGCCCAGTTTTCTGCTTTATGCTCCATTCTTTCCGGCTACGTATCTGTTCATCGCGTATACGGGTTATGTGACCGTATTCATGTTCGGCGGCTGCGATGCCTTTTACTTTGAATTCTGTGCGCACATCGCTACGCTCTTTAAGATCTTGGATGCAGATATACGTGGCGTGTTTCAGCCTTACGACAGTAGGTCTAAAGTGATCACTCTGCCTCTCTATTAACTGATTATGCTTCCCACCAGGTTTACAGCCAATGTCCGAGTTGCAAGCCGTAGGATTTGAGGCGTCTCTGGTCAGGCTGGTCAAACGACAAAACCAAATTATCGAGCTCACGAAATACTTTCGACGGCGTTATTCGATCATCACCCTGGCACATTTTGTATCGGCCAGCATGGTAATCGGCTTTAGCATCATCGATCTGATGCTGGTGGGTGGCAACGGTCTTGGCACCCTGCTCTATGTGGGCTATACGGTCGCTGCCCTCAGCCAACTGTTGATCTACTGCCTGGGCGGCACTTTGGTGGCAGAGAGTGTAAATTCCAATTTAAACTTATAGATATGTTAATACTAATTTATTTTCCCACAGAGCGTGGCACTGGCTAACACCATCGGGCATTGCCCCTGGTACCTCTGCTTGCCCAAACACCGTCGTTATGTTCATCTGATAATTCTACGCTCGCAACGCGCCCTTACCATGGCGGTACCGTTCTTCTCGCCCTCCTTGGTGACCTTTGCAGCGGTTTGTTTGCCGTTCTTTCTGCTGAGAGCCTTTTAATAAATACCAATTGATCTTGTTCATTTACAGATATTACAAACATCGGGATCGATTATAGCGCTGGCCAAGTCCTTTCAATAACTTTCAAGCCTTATTTATGGCACACCAATGCAATCTTTACTAGTTGCTATAAATGATTGTTGTTTGCAACCCACAAAAATATATTTACCACTCTGGTTTTTGTTGATCTCCGGATCAGAGCTGCAAACCCAGTACAATTTTAATATTATAATAGTATATATAGTTACTCCAAACACAGCGTAACTCTATGAACACTATAATAAATACATAGTTCAGTGGCTGCAAAGTTTGGTTTTGGCTACAGTTTGGGTTTTTCTGGGTATTATTTAGACCCCTTACTTTAAAAAGTAAAAAAGGGTCTATCAGTGCAAAGAGGAAATGTGTGTAACACCCAGATGGAGGCGTGGCAGACCCCACAAAGTATATATATATTCTTGATTAGGATGACAAGCTGAGTCGATATAGCCATGCCCGCTGAGAACAGCCATGTTTATTTAAAATATTGGATGCCTCGTCCCCTTACATCGTATTTTGTAACATAAAAGGTTAAATATCCAGCGTAATATTGAAAATAAAAAGTTGTTATTCGGAATATATATTTTTGACACTATGATAGATATATGTACTATATAGTATAATATCTCTTCTACTAGTATATTTAACTATCCTTAAAAGCGCATTAAAATTTTTATATTCCTTTATTTTGGAGATATTAAAAATCAATAAAATGTTCAAGCCGCATTGTAGCTTGCTGTCGAGTGCGTCCGACTGCAGCCGTTCCATAAGCATTATTGGAGTTATTTTTGGGCTGCGTTGTGCGCGTTTTCTTTGCGGCAAGTTCACGGACTTTATTTCGGGCTATCGTCCAATCAGTCTATCGCCGCCGTGGCATGAACATGCGAGTGCCACACGCCAGACAGGCGCGGGCAGGGAGGCGGGGCAGCTGAATGAAGCTTGCCACCTTGTGGCACACAAGCTGTTGGCCCTCTCGTTGTTTGTGTGGCCAGTGGTCAGTGCAACTGCTGCAACCTGCGGCGCAACATGTCTCCCGAGAGGCGCCGCAGTTTCTGGGAGCGGCACGAGAGCAAGTTCTACAGATACGGCCACATCTATGCGAACATCTACGGCCAGGTGATCATCGACTACGAGCCGCATGAGCCGCTGCAGGCGCCGCTGAAGGCGCTGCTGATCGCCTACAGCCACGTGTTCAGCCTGACGCTGATTGTGGTGGTGCCCCTCTACTTCGCCTACCACTTCCCCTCGCTGCTGGCCACCGAGGATCGGCGCCTGCGGCTGCTGCTGTACGTGTCCTTTGCGAACACGCTGATCAAGTACGCGACGGTGATCGTCACCTACATGGCCAACACGCTGCACTTCAAGGAGATCAACCATCGTTCCACCCTGCAACGCGCCCGCCTCGAGGCGGCCTTTGTGGCAAGCTATCGCGGCGCACGCTGGCCCATGAAGAGCTTCGAGCGGTTCATGTACAGCAAGTTCCTGCTGATCAACGCCATGATGATCATACAGGTGTGCGGCATCTTCGCCGTCAGTGGCTCGGACACGGATGACCAGGATGCCCAGGATGCCCAGGAGGGGGTGAACTTGCGACGTCAGTACGCCATCTACTCCTTCGTGCTCTGGAACTACACTGAGAACATGGCCGACTACTTCTTCTACGTGAACAGCAGCGTGCTCAAGTATCTGCGGCTGCTGCACCTGCAGCTGCAGTCGGTGCTGCAACAGCTGCAACGCCTGCGTCGCGGCCGCAGTCGGCGCAGGGGCATGCTGCTGCTGCACAGTTGTCGGCTGTGCGACCGCGTCGAGGTGCTGCGGGAACGGTTCACGCAGATCCATCAGCTGTTCGTCGAGAGCTTCCGCATGCATCAGTTCCAGCTGCTGGGCCTGATGCTCACCACGCTGATCAACAACCTGACCAACTGCTTCACCATCTTCAACCTGCTCGCCACCCGCTCCCTCTCCGACATCTCCTACCCCGTTGTGGTCAGCATCGTCTACGCCATGCTCTTCTACCTGGACATCTACATCGTGACCCTGGTCAACGAGCACATCAAGCTCGAGCTGGGGCGCCTCACCCTCACCCTGCGCCGCTTCTGCGACTACCCCGCCCTCGGGCCACCCAGCCTGGACCAGCAGGTGAGCTTTTGTACGGTGTAGCTATAAAGCAGGAATCGCAAATCATTTCAAAATTAATTAGCCGATTTTCTTTCTTATTTCAAAATATTCTAATGAAGTAATTTTATTAGCATTGCAAGGGATTTCCGAGAGCCCTAAAAAAAAGGTGTCTTAGCATTTTGGTAAGCACCTTATCATACAAATTGAAGACAAAAACAGAGTTATTTTGCAATTTATATAAAAAAAACTGAAGAGGTCAAATATTTATATATATTAATTTATATATTATACAAATTGTCAATAATTATTATCTTCAAATATTTTTTGGAATAATTTAACATAAAAATGAATTGTCAATATCTTTTGAACCAAGAAAATGTATCAAGAAAATTGAATAGACAATTATTATTTTCAATTTTTTTTAGACAAATTAAAAACAAATTTTTAAGTTTATATTTTTTATAAATATTGAAAAATTACTTCAATTTAATTTGTATGTTAAGGCATAAATGATAAAACATTTTTTGTTTAGCGCTAATGCTCTCTAAATATATATAATTTAAAAAATCAGTTTTATGTTCTTTTTAATAAAAATTTAAAATAACTCTTTTTAATTTAAAAAAAATTCTAAATAAATATTGAAAATATAAGTTTAAACGTTATCCAAATTTACCATTTT
Source organism: Hypselothyrea guttata (assembly GCA_035045125.1). Classification (NCBI taxonomy): domain Eukaryota; kingdom Metazoa; phylum Arthropoda; class Insecta; order Diptera; family Drosophilidae; genus Hypselothyrea; species Hypselothyrea guttata. The sequence continues at coordinate 117,634 of JAWNNJ010001301.1, forward strand.
TGGGCTTCAATATTTCTACGCTTACAATTATTATTTGCGATCCCTGCTATATAGAGGCATATATTATAGATACTGCTAATGCAACATTTTTGGCAGCTGGAACAGTTCTCGCTGCTGCTGTGGCAGCGCCAGCAGCCCATGCTCTGTGGCGTGTTGCATCTGGATCGGCGGCTCATTTATGTCATTTCCGTTACGGCCTTCTCCTATTTCATAACGCTCGTGCAGTTCGATTTGTATCTGCGCACCAGCAAGTGAACTGGCAGGCAGAGCTCAAGTGTAGCAAGTGTATATAGTAAATGTATCCAATGTATCTGCATATCGAATGTTCGGCCCGCTTGTTACTGGACTAAATGAAAACCATCAAATTAATCAACATTTGCGGCGGCTCAACAGCAAATTAGACTAATTGCATACGGAGTGTTTATCATATTGATATCAACGAAATGTTCACGTTCTATACAACAACGTTAAAGCATGTTTAATACAAGCGCCGCTTTTCTTCAATAGCTACAAATGCCACAACATAATATTATGCTAATTTCCTTTTTGATTTTAACGGAATTCTGGCAGCAGGTTCAGCTTCACACATAGATGGCGCTTGTTGGCAGTTGATGATCGGTGTTGCCACACTTGCGGAATTTTGCCCGCAAATATTTGAAATTGATGATCTGCAGGCACAACACAGTTTGCGTATTGAATTTGTTTCTTTATTTCGAATTGTCGCATCGTGTTTTTTATGAACGTTTAAATAATAAATAATACATAATGTTTAATTCACAAATTGTTTGTTATAATTAATTTAGTTTCAATTTTTTGTTTTGTTTTTGCAAGTGTTTGTAAGTACACATATATGTAGGGTATGTACATAAGTGATGCCAAATGTGTGTACCTATGTATGTAACTATGCCACGACCGCGAATTTAAGGTACTTCTAATGTATATAGCACAAAAAAAAAACGTCGTTATTGATTGCTGAGCGATCGAATGCTATGATTTAATATTAGACTAATATGTGGTTCAGCAGCTGCATGGTGAAAATAAATGTACAGTGTGCGAAAAGACATAATATTTATGATACTTAACATTTCTACAAAACGATCGTGAATTTTGAATGGAATTCGTTTAACGGGCAGTTAGTGTTGCGTAACTATCAACTACAATATCGATAATAGATGATGTGCGCAGTGTGCTGTTATCGTCATCGATCGCTTGTGCAACACTGGCGCGTATGCTATCAAATTCAAACTGCTCTTTGAAATCTGCTTGGGTTGCAGCTAATTTAACCGTAGATAAATCAAGTGGTTGTAAGTATACTTAAAGCACTTATTCGCCAACGGACAACATATCGTTTAACTTTAAAAGGCAATCGAATAAGTTATACTAAGGTACGTTTCTTTCTTTTCATTAACATTAACAATAACAAACATATTTCATTTGATTTGATTTATTTTTTGTTGTTGAGTTTATTCAATTTGTATTGCCATTATAATTAAGTATACTTTGCTATGTGAAGGCGTGGCAGGAGCGGGAACAGGGGCCGCAGGGTCTAGTTGAGTTATATCGTTAAGTACTATTTATGGAATTCAAACTGAATTTAAATTTCGTTCAATGTCAGATGTTCGAGCCGATATCACAGCCCGCAACTGCAATTTACGCTCAATTTGAATGCTTACGTCATCTATAATAATAGATTAATTAATTGCCATTAGTGTGTATAAATTTATCGGTATTATTATTATTATTATTTGTTATTAATTATTAATTTTTGCATACCAACAAGAATAACTGATAAAGGCACCATTTTGATGAAATGCTTCTCATTCCACAACAAATTTGTAGAACGATTTGCTGGCAAAATTTTGTGTTTCATGTGTTTTTCTTTTGTTTTTCGTTTTTTAACAAATGGATCGTTAAATGCCCTTCAGTATATATAGCAAAAAACACACACATCATATGCGAATGTGTGTGCGCGTGTGTGTTCAATAATAATTATTTATCAATTTATTTATGTTTGTTAAATTCTTGCATTTGTTTCTAAGGCTACATGAAAAATTGTCTTATTTTGGGTTTAAATTTTAAGTTTTGTTTTCTTTTCTTTTGTTTTTTGTTTTTGTTTTTATTACAAATACATTTAAGCAATTCTTGTATTGTATGTATTGTATAATATGTAATTTTTGGATATACTCGTAAATGCGTTTATTAATTGCATTTAAGGCTTTGGAACAGTTTTACCATCTTGACGTCTCGAATACTCAGCGTAATACCCTCTCGTATTGGCTAATACGAACTGGTAAATATACATAATCTATAATATCTGTATACAAGTGTTGTATGGTACATAAGTTCTAAGGTTTCATCTTTTTTTGCAGTGTACTTTTATCAACTATGAACTCTTATGTCGGTGAACTTCAAACATGAACAATCAATTTCCAACAATTAACTATTTCCATTTTTAAGCCAATATCGAGCAAGTGACCGCTACAGTGAACACATTAAAATGGCTTATTCAAACAGTAAATAACTTTGGTAACTGTGAACCGATTCGCCTAGATCAAAAGGTTTCAATTAACTGTATAACTACAGATTGTGTTTCTTGCTAAGGTCGAGACTATAAAGTAAAGAATATTTTAAAATTTGGCTTACTTGATCTAGATCTATTTGCTCGATATTATCTTAAGATACGCATAATCCAACTACTAAATGGAAAAATATCATTGTTGAATATCGATTGTTTGCATTATAAATTATTGTTCTACAAACATACAAATTATGGCTAAATGTGTCGCTCGGTCTGTTCGATTTGCTGTGATTTCTTGTGGAATATTTAGTTTCTGGTACTTTAAATTGCTTTCGGTTCAATTTGATCTACATACAGATGTGTTCGTATAGTGGAGGGGGCTTAGGCAGATTTGATAATAAATATTTGTAGGATCGTTGGAGAGACTGCAAAAATGTACGTAAAATATGTACATAGACTAAGGTGTGAAGATTATAGGTATATATAGTTAATTTGTTAAATATATATTATCATAAGTATCGTATTTGGGGCCTAGGCGTATCTGACAAATAGCAAAGAAACACTTACGGATCTTCTTTTTTTTTATTGGGTGCTTAGCTTGATACGAGTATTAATCATGAATCTCAGATTGATATCACCAATCAGTTATCAACTCCGACTTACATTAGATATATATATGTAGGTATATAGTATGGTATTGGCGAACTTAGAGCTAAGCGCAAATCGGAATCAAAACATATAGTACATATATGTATATATAGTATATAGATTTACTGTGTGCAGATCGCCCTAAGGTTCGTCAAACTGTTCGATACGAACTTCAGCTCGGTTTGTGTTCATTATTCATTGAATCATTGATTTAATGATTCATTGATTCATTCATTAGGTTTACCCGCAGATTTCGCAGTCGTGGCTCACACAATTTGCATGGAAAATGCTTTTCTATTACAGGGTTTTCTTCGTCTTTTTACAAAATCGTCAGGTCTTACACACATGCTTGGGATCTCAACAGCTACATTAAGTTTGAGTAAAAACTTTCTCAACTCGTGGTTTTTTTTTTGTTTTTTTTTTGTTTTATTTTTGTATATTTTTTGTTTTATTACATTTACTGCATTTGTTTAAGTTTTAAATTAATATAATTCGCTTAGGTTTTGTTTATGTTTAAATACAACAATACGAAGGAAAAAAAATAATAGAATCTGCTGTTGTATACTGATTTCGTGGTATACTCCGATATCTCTCAATATAGTCGTGAATCGTACAAAATATATTGAAAAAAATTAAATAAAGCAAATGGTATAAACAAATTAATACAAAAGTCGTAGAATACTTGAATGAAATATGGGACAATTACACAAATCAAACGAAATTCAATTTAAACAATAGTCTTGAATGATTGATGCAAATTTAACTAAATTTCTTAGCAGAAAGAACAGGAAAACCGACAAAAAAAAAAGAAAAGAATTATGGTAATTATAGTAGCAGTTATGTGCGTTGTCTACAATTTATAAATTTTATGATTTGTTGTTGAACATTAGCTAATCTTCTGCTGTCGATATATATGTATATATATATTCGTATATTTATAAAAAAAAATGTTTGTAAATACCCTTTTCTCTGGGGTATTTGAATTGTTTGCATATTCAAATGTAAAATTAAACCGTATCGGTGTGTTTACGTGTGTGTGTGTGGGTATTCTATATATATTTAAATATATATATGTATGTATAAGTGTGTTTGTGTGTGTGTGTTGATCGTAATATGCTTCCTCAATCTGTTTGTATTTAAGTAGTAAAATGACTTTTTGCATTGAAAGAATTACGCTCGCTTCCCTCCTCTTTCCCCCTCTCGATCTGTCTCCCTCGCTACATGGTATTTGTGTGCAGATGAGTGTATACTATAGATATATAGATATACATATATGTATATAGCATATATATATTGATTCTTATCGTGTGTTTAGTGTTGCATTAGGCAAAGGCGCGTGGGGGAAAAAATACAATACATCTAACAACAAATGCACCAACTTATCGTCGTCGTCGTACCCATATGCATATAACTATGTATATAACTATATATATGTGTATATATGTATAGTCATATTCGCCAACCGAGTCAAATTCAATTGCTATCATTAACACATTCAGCATATATATATAAGACGCTAGAGTCATGCCAAGATATATAGGATATATGCATGCTATCCGCATTTTATAATAGCATATATATCTATATCTATATTTAGAATTCAGCGTCAACATATACATAACTAACTCACTATAACTCGCGTTTAAACATCAACATAAACAAACAACACTAGCGCCTAACGAACTTCACTTTCAACTTCAGCTTCAGCTTAAGCTTTTACTTTTGCTTCAGCTTTAGCTTTAGCTTTAGCTTTAGCTTAAGCTTCAGCTTCAGCTTTAGCTTAAGCTTTTGCTTAAGCATCTATTTCAGTTTCTGCCTCAGCTTTTGCTTCAGCTTAAGCTAAAGCTTCTACTTCTACTTTTGTTTCAGCTTATGCTTCAGCTTATGCTTCAGCTTTAGCTTGAGCTTTGGCTTCAGCTAAAGCTTCTACTTTTGCTTCAGCGTCTGCTTCAGCTTCTGCTTCAACTCAAACTTAAACTTAAGCTTTAGCTTTAGCTTTAGCTTCAACTTCAGCTTCAGCTTTAGCTTTAGCTTTAGCTTTAGCTTTAGCTTCAACTTCAGCTTCAGCTTTAGCTTTAGCTTTAGCTTTAGCTTTAGCTTTAGCTTTAGCTTTAGCTTTAGCTTTAGCTTCAGCTTTTGCTTAAGCATCTATTTCAGTTTCTGCTTTAGCTTTTGCTTCAGCTTTAGCTAAAGCTTCTACTTCTTCTTTTGTTTCAGCTTTAGCTTGAGCTTTGGCTTCAGCTAAAGCTTCTACTTTTGCTTCAGCGTCTGCTTCAGCTTCTGCTACAACTTAAACTTAAACTTAAGCTTCAACTTCAGCTTCAACTTTAGCTTCTGCTTCAGTTTCTGCCTCTTCCCCTCTATCAACTACATTTTGTTACTTTCTTGCTCTCTTTCTTTCTTTCTGCTGCTGCTACTTCAGATCTCATGCGTTTGCTTTTAACGTGTTTCTTATCAATTTTCTTCTAACTAAAACTAAACAGCCGCCGCTGCAGTGGCCACAGCTTGGCTTCAACCCGCAGCAGAGCTTTGTTGGCTTATTGTTGCTGATGTTGCGAATGTTGCTGATGTTGCGAATGTTGCTGATGTTGCGGATGTTGCTGCTGTTGTTGTTGCTTGTTGTTATGGCGCCTGCTGCTGCTGCTGTTGCTCTTCGCTTCTCCTTAATTCGTCATGCATCGTGGTGTGGCATCAGTGCGTTGTTCTCTGCTGCTGCTGCTGCTGTTGGTTTGTTGTTGATGTTGCGTTTGTTGTGTTTGTTGTTGTTGTTCTCGAGACAGGTCGACAACGTACTCGAGGCGGCAGTGTCCATGTTGTTGTGGCTGTTGGTCATAGAGATTCCTTCGATGGCACCCAAATGGTTGGTCCCGACTGCGACCAAATCATCGATTTCACTTTGCTATAGATTTCCTCAATTGTATCGCCTTGTACAACGCCTACGAACAAATTTGGATATTAGTCTCAACTATACAAATTGAGTGTATCTAAGGTTAACGCACCCGTAAAGTATTCGCCAAACTCCTGCTCCATTTTAATAGCGCGCTCGAACGTCTTCTTGGCCTGCTCCTCAGTCATGCGACGATTCATTTCCCTGCAAATCGTATAATACATAAATAGAATATCAACTATGGTAAAATTATTAAATAAATAAGTTCTTGAAAACACGTTTTTGGCTTTAGAATCTACATTTTTCTACCAAATTCATCCATGTTTGGTTTTTTAGGCGTTATTTTGCATTACAAATTATTTAGGATCAAAATTGGACAAATAAAAATTTTCCAGTTTTTTAGCTCTTGGTATGGTCAGACAACAAGGGTTTGATGAGATAAAAAGTTCTTGAAAACACGTTTTTGCCTCTAGAATCTACATTTGTTCACCAAACTCATCCATGTTTGGTTTTTTAGGCGTTATTTTGCATTACAAATTATTTAGGATCAAAATTGGACAAATGAAAATTTTTGAGTTTTTTAACCCTTGGTATGGTTAGACAACAAGGGTTTGATGAGATAAAAAGTTCTTGAAAACACGTTTTTGGCTCTAAAATCCACATTTTTCCACCAAATTCATCCATGTTTGGTTTTTTATGCGTTATTTTACATTAAAAATTAGTTAGGATCAAAATTGGACAAATAAAAATTTTCGAGTTTTTTTAGTTTGATATATAGAATATATCGAGGCAATATCGATATTGCTGATATTGACATTGGATTCCTTTCTCGTTAGTTTCTATAGCGTAGAATCTGAATCCCTTAATCCAACTCTAGCAAAGCTGATTTAATTTTAAATTAACATTTATGTTGCTCTCGTGGCTCATTTGCAATTGCTCTTTTTTATGCGTTGAGCAGCTCGCATATGTGAGCGCTTAAATTACAAGAACAATTGCGTGTATTTTGTCTCATTTCTCATGTTTTTACAGCACTAATGATGAACATATACTTACATGACAGAGTCCACGGACTTGGGCTTGATGAATACGGCAACTGGATAGAGTTGTGCCACCTGCAGACGCTTGATTGCATTGCCGGATACATCCAGAATGCAGTGTTTGCCCCTTTCGGCCACCTCACGCACGCTGGCCACCGAAGTGCCGTACAGATTGTCATTGTATTGGCCAGCTTCGATGAACAGATGGTTCTGTATGTCACGCTCCATTTGCTCGCGCGAGGACACGAAATGATAGTCCCGGCCATCCACCTCGTACTCCCGTTTCGGTCGCGTAGTATCTGTGAATAGAAGTGAATCGATATGAATCGAATACTATCGCATAGCCTATCATTGTGTAAAAGTTGTAAACAGCTGAAAAACTGCAGTCACATATTATAAACAAAGAATTTCGATTTGAAAAGTTGGTATTAGAGATTTAGGTTTATAATCTGGTTGGTTACGGTCGTAAATTGCTGCAGCTTTCAACAGTTTGATCAAAGTTTAAACTTACGTGGCACACATGAGCCGAATTTGTCGGGATATTCGGATATCAAATCGTCGTTGATGCGGTCCTTCAGAGGTCCCAGAATTATCACGGGACGTGTGTAGTTGATGGACAAACGCTGCACGGCCTCGTAGGACAGCACGTTCTCCTCGGAAGCTGTAAGCATAGTAGGCAATGGTATTAGGTTTTGTGCGGGTGCAAAATCATAAGAATGTATTTAAGAGAAACAAAGAGAAACATAAAAATTAAGAAATGAGCGGAGAAGGTCCTTTTGAGGGGTACTTGGGGGGCGGGGTCAGTTGTGGCTGGGTTGGAGCAAGGGCAGAAAAAGTACAATATAATTGAAATCAAAACGGATCGTGGAGACCACGAACATTTGCAGAGAAACAGAAAGAAGAACGTGGCAGAGATAGTAGACAAAAAGAGCAAGAGAGAACAAATAAAAAGAGAACGAGAGAGAGAGCGAGCGGCAAGGAGCGAGAGCAAGGAGGTATTTAAAGAAATTTAAAATAAAATCGTTCAATTTAAATGGTTCTCGGGGTACGCAGGCTCGGGGCTCTCGGTATTCGAATAATCAAAAAATTAACGAACTAAATGTGAACAATTCAGTTGAGGTAAGGCTAAGATAGGCTAAGATTTAGTGTAACGAGCGCTTAGACTATAGAAAATTATATAAATTGTAAATTATAAATAATCAAATAAATTATAAAATAAATAGCTACATATAGCATAACTAAATACTGCGCTAAATACATACAAATAAAAGAATTATAAATAAACATAACCTCTAAGTAGAAATCGAAATTATAAATTAAATCAAACAATTTGTTTATATTATTCTATGTAGTAAATGAAACTGTTGTGTTACATACATATATACATAATTGGTGTATCATGTCAGCTTACAAACGAACAAGTGCTAAATGTTCTACGATTGATCGATATACGATATGCGATGCACATTAATCGATATACCATATACGATCTATGCAGCTACGATCTACGAGTTCTACAAAAGACGAGCAACAATAATAATAATACAAAAACGAGTAGAGAAAGTACAATCCATTAACTTGAGAATTTTCTAAGTTATGTGGTAATTATCTAGCAGTTAGTTTAACTAATTAGTAAGTTAGTTCGGTTAGCTCTGGCATTGTTTCATCGACATGTAGAACACACACATTACATAATGCGACACAAACAACAGAGATCTCATACTCTTTGAGATACTACAATGGCATTATTACACAAACAACAAACAAAATTATACTACAAATGGTGTTCCTTGGGTTTGGCTTGGTTCGCACTTTAATCGATAACTTAAATGCTCAACTACGTTAGCCTAGTAGTTATCGCATAGTTTTGGCTTTGGTAACAACTGTACTTGTCTTGCTTTGCTTTGCTTTGCTGGATTTGTTATCGTTTTACTCACTCTGTAACAGCATTTCTTGGAATATTCATATTAAAAATATAACTATTAGTGACAGAAAACAACAATTTGTGTGCCAATGTTGGGTAAGGAAACATGAAAAAGTAAATGAAACAAATTGTATATAGTATATATATCCGAATATAGATGGACTGCTGTGAGGCGTAGGGTGGTAGGGTGTGGCAAATTGTGTTCATGAGAAATATTATTGTATAAATTAACAAAGACTTCTTAAATCAAACAGGTTGTTTATTCAAAATTTCTCTTTAGAATTTGTTTCAATTTGTGTAATTAAATACATCATCAATCATCATCAATCATTGTTATTATTATCATTATAGTTCAATTATATTTCATATTATTATCGTATATAGATTCGCGTCCATTCCTGTTTTGTCAGCTTAATTACCTATTACGAGTACTCAAACATACATATCTCTACGCTATAAGATCGTATAGTATTATCTTCTATATCATTTTCAGTATTTTTTGGATTTTTTGGATTTTCAGGTTTTTTGGTTGGTTGGAGATTGTAAAGGTGTTCGTTCAATTCCAGTTTGTGGATGTGTTTTTTTTTTTTTTGTTTGATTTTGTGAGAATTTGCTGGAAATGTGCGTGCAAATGGTACGATAACGATAACGAGAACTGTATATCGATAACGATCAATGACTATTAACAGTACAACTAACAGTGTTCGGACTCAAATTGCATCGCTACAGTAGAAGTTGCTCAAAAACAAACGAACAAAATTATAAAAGTGAAAATGGTTAAAGCGCAGCATGAAAGAAACTAAGCGAAACACAAAGTAAACGAAAAGTACGACCCAAAGATAAAGAACAAAACTTTGGAGAATTGCGAGATAGAAAACAGGCATTAAAGCACCCAACTACATCTAATACTAAATAAACTCTACATCTATTGAGATTGTCGCTAAAAAAAATGCTACAACTGCCTGAGTTTATTAACTGACCAACAGGGAAATGTTAAAGATAATACACTATAATATAGAGGATAACAGATCTCATCACATTCACTATAAATCAGTTTTATGTGATATATGTATATAGTATGGTGCAAATCGATCGTGTTATCGATAAAGCACACAAATATTTGGAAACCGTGTTGTTTATGTAATTAATCGATGCTCTAATCGATTAATTCTAACTGCTATCTAATAAATAAATCGGTTTCTTAGACGACCATTAAAAATATGTATATATCGATTGTGTAATCGAAACATCGATGTACCGTTTGGAGTACAAAAGAATTGCATGATCGATAACCATAAAGTTTAAGCAACAAATTGATGTTTTATTCGATCGATGGCAGCTAATTACAGCTAACTTATGAAACAATTTTGATTGAAAATGCTTAAGCAGTTTTTACCCGAAAGATTTGAAAGGGGCTGCGTCATATATGCGTCATTTTAATCTGAAATCATTCTGAATCATTCTACTAAAACAAGTAAACGAAATGCGCTAATAATACTATTAAAGAATATAGAAATCTATGAAAGATAGACAACTACAGACAGCATAGAAACGGAGCTAACAGAGAATGAATGATAGACTGATAGAGAGTAGAGAGAAGAAAAGAGAGAGAGAGAGGCGGATAGAGAGACAGAGTTATAGATAGATAATTTTTGTTTAAGAACTAGAGTTAGAAAACTAAGTTGAAAATTTCTTGCATTTATAACTTTTGTTTTGTTTCGATAACTAGTTGGAAAAAAAATCGGAATACAAAAGTAATCGAAATCGAAATGAACAAAAATATATATTCTTGATATTGTTTTGTTTTTGTTTTTTTTTGTTACTAAAACCTAAGGTATATATAGAGATTTTGAAGAACGTAAGGTAAGCTTTAAGTAAATTGATACTGATATTGATATTGGATATTTTATGATCCTGTTATTGTTGCATTTATATGGTTTGTTCTGGGTTTATATTTATTGTTTTATGTTTTGTTTTTACAAAAATTGAAATTTGTTGCTTAGTTGCTCGACTTACGATAGTCAGCATCATTATTCTCCAAGTAGATTAATGTTATCTGCTCCATATCGGGTAATTCCACTCTGTAGATAATCTCGCCTGTTTGTTTTCGATATACGATATATAGGTAGATTGATGTGTAGGTCGATTGGTCGATAAGGTAGTAGTAGTAGTAGTAGTTGTTGTTGTTGTGATGAAGAGTAGTAGATAAATTTAACAGTAGAAGTAGTTGTAGTTGTTGTAGATTGATGTATGATATATAGATGTTTCCAACGATCAGTTTAAGTATATTTTCGAATCAATTTTTGAATACAACAAAAGAGTTTAAACAAAACAAGAATATATATATATATATAGTACATATAAGAGTTTTTTTTATCAAAGTTTTTTTGTTGTTTGTGGCATTTGTTTATAATATAGTTATATAGAGATATCGATATAAACATGGAAAACGTAACGAAATCATAACAATGTCAAAAGTTGTTTAAGTTTGAGTAGTAGTAATAGTATTAGTTAAAAGAGTAGTAACAATAATAGTAGTAATAGTAGTATGGAGACAGAAAGTAGTAGTAGAAAAGTAGAAGAGTCGAATAATTTGGCAGTTGGCAGCAGAAAGTATTTTTTTTTTTTTTTTCATATTTGTTTCATTTGTAGAACGAACAAAAAGTACAAAAAGATTTCACACACAGAGATAATTCGTTTTTTATTTTTGTTAAGGCAAAATTCAGGTTTTTTTTTTGTATTTTGTTTGGTTATTATTAAAGAAAAGAAAGAAAAAGATACAACAAAATTAATCATTGATATAGTATTGATTAAAACCTGCAAAATTGAAACGATCTTTTAAGACAGAAAAACTGTAGTGGAGTGTAATAATTGAGTGTTGTCATTTGTGTGTAAGTTAGATAGAGAGTTAAGACAAATAGACTGAGAGAGAGCTTGACAAAGAGAGATAGAGAGAGAGTGAGTATCTATGAGTGTCTGTGAGTATCTATGAGTGGTCTCAGTTTGAGTGGAAATCAAAAAAGTCCTAGAAAGCAAAACCATACGAGTATTCAACCCGCATACACATGAATGTCTGAATGTATTTACAAGTTACATAACGTGAACATTTTGCATACGGTCAAGTTGAATGTTGAATGAATACTAAATGAATTAAACGAATACACCTAAGAGTGGAGAACAAACAAACAGTTGACACACCAGTCAATTGGTCAAATAGATCCTGAATGTATACATATGAATGTATAGACTAGAGTTGGCAGCGGGAAGTCGATACCGTGGGATTTCTCGAGGAATCCCAGAAGACTCTCCGAAGATTCGTTAAGGATTTCCCCAAGGATTCCTTGAGGATTCCCCAAGAATTTCTCGATTTTCTTGAGGATTTCCCCATAATTTTAATTTACTTCCGGCTTCCAGCTCTACTAGAGAGCGCAACGATCATACATTGTATGTATGCATTTGATGTATGGATTTAATGTTATTGCAAGATACTAAATAAGTCGACACTCACTTATTAATTAACTTAGATTGACGATTATGTACAGTTGTATGATGTATGCATTGATGTCAGTCAAGTTTTCATTGTTAATATACCAGATGTATATTGATTTACATACATTTAGTCAAGTAACGGGCGTACATCACATGTATGTACACACATAAACACAGACTAAAAGGAGCTAAAACGAATGACGATGAATGTACGTGAATGTATGTCAAGTATGTATAAGTATGTAAACTTACACTTAGGAATTATACAAATGCACAGAGATTGATAATAGTCATATATACACATATGCTCGTATATATATCTATATATATATAAATATATATATTGAGAGAAAAAGAGCGGTATACACAGACATATACATATATACGTGTACATCAATACATAGCATACACTTATGTATGTATGTAACAGTAGTTTTGTACATAGTATGGGAGGGGACCACTGTGTATCTGTGTGTGTACATAATGCATATAGTATATATATATTTATATGTATGTATGCGTATTTATAGATTATATATAGTATATATATGTATGATTGTGGAAGAGTTTCAAGTATGTACTATGTATGTAAACTATGACTAATTGGAGAAAACCAAGAGACTAAGGGGTATAACTAAACCGAAACGCAATATGTACTAATTTAATGCTTACTTAATGCTAAATATAGTATGACTTATGTAATCGATGAAAGAACCAACTGAAGAACTGCAGGGTATACAACTGATGAGAGTGATGTGGTGTGATGTGATGTAGTAATGATGTAACTATGCGTGTGGTCGAGTGTATGTATTTAGCTAAAGACTAAAGAGCTATAATAGTACTAAGTGTAGATATGTTGTTTTGTGTGTAGTTGTGAGTGTGTGTATGTATTAGTGTATATATGTTTTAGCTACAAGTTAAGTTGAGTTTTATCTTTTGTATTTTTTTTTTTGTTTTTTTTTTTGGTTGTTGTTATAGACAAGTACATACCTCCTTCAGCGTTGGCATCGTCTTGTGTGTAGCAAAGCATAAAAGCTGGAAAAATGAAGAGAAAAAAACAAACGAAACGAAAGAAAAAAGAGAATCGAAAAAGATATACACGATTTGTTTGGATCAGTTGTAAAACAGAAATAGCAATAGTATCAAATTTTGTAGTAGTTGTTATAAATATTAAGTAGTATGTGTGTAGAGTTGAAGTTGAAGTTGAAGTCAGAGTTATAGAGTTATAGTTATAGTTATAGTTTTGGATAGACTGACAGATGCACAGAGAGAGAGAGAGTTGGAGGAAGGGGGACAAGTTGTCGGCATGAGCTTAATGGGGTATACGCGTTTTGTGTGTGTAGCATGTGGAGTGTCTAGCGATAGCTAAAAGGCTCTTCTAGCACTCTTCCGGATGCTCGTTGGATGAGTTTTGTGGGCTGTTTTGAAGCAAACGCTGAAGCAACTTGATAACAAATAACATTCACACTAAATTACAACAAATTGTTTAATTGTTTGTTTGATGTTTGATGTTTGATGTTGGTATGTCTGTTAGTAGTATATGTTTGTGTGTGTGGGTGTGAGTGTGTGTTTATGTTTGTGCTGAGTTTAGTAGTTCCGTTTCCCGTAGCGCTTGTTACACTCTAAAACATAGACCAAATGGCAGTTAAACATGTACAAATGGAGCAAACACAGTTAGAGGTAATACATATAGTATATCGAAACATATACATATATACATATACATATACACTTAGAAGATAGAGCAGAGCTTAACACATAGACCAACCAAGACCAAGACCAAGACCAAGATCAAGATCAAGATCAAGACCAAGAAAAACTTACGCTGCGGTTCGTTTGCTTGATTATTGTTAACATTGTTAACATCGATCTCGCTGTTGCTATTCACGAATCCATTTGCTGTATTCAAACAGCAACACACGCACACAATATACAGGGTATATGTCGTGTAGGGTATCCATGTGTTGTGAGTGTATGTATGATTCATTGGGGGTATTCGTTTGTGAGTGGGGACATCAGCACAATGAGCCAAAATATATGAAAATAAATAAAACAAAACAACATAAAATATACCGTAAAATAATCGTGAAACAATATGCCCCAGGCACTGCCATAGTGCAGGGTATACACATACACAAAATGCATAATCAAAATAATAAATTCGAGCCTAAGCCGAATATTGTTTAAAATCAGGGCTGCAAAACCAACTATAAACGATTTGAAAAAAAAAATAAAATAAAATAAAATAGCTCCTTAGTTTCTTTCAATAAAAAATACAAACAAAACTTAAGAGTGAATAATAAAGATAGTGTATAATGAGTATAATAATTCTGATTCAATTCTGGTTCAATAATTTTTGAAATTTGTCAGAATTGCGGTTCCGAAATCGGTTGCGTTTGCAGCCCTGCTGGGAACAGGACAAAATGAATGGGATAATTCTTAAGTTGAACAGACTCTCGGATCGTGTACATGTATAAGATGTTGATATGTGTGTAAGTGTAATATTAAAATTGTTATTGAAACATACACACACTTTAGACAATTGTTTATTGAACGCAAGTCGAAAAAACATTGCTTATAGGCAACAACTTAACAACTAAGAGACAAAACAACAACAAAACATAATACAAAGTGAACTTAAAGTAAGTTAGTTTAGACTTAAAACAAGTACCCAAGAGACGAGAGACAATAGGGGACGAGAGAGACGCACACACGCAATGAGAGACTTGAGAGAGGGAGAGAGAGACTTGGCTCAAGCACACACACACACACACAGACAGAGATAGAAAAGGAAAGCAAGAGAGATGAGAGAGAGAGAAAGGGAGAGAGAGTGAAAGACACACAGCGCACAAGACAGAGACGGAGAGCAATTATTTTTAATGTTTTGCTCTCAATTATTGTTGTTGTTGTTGTTGAGTAGTAGTTGTTGTTGTTGCTGTTGTTATAGTTGCTGGCTTTGTTGTTATTATTAATGTTGTTGTTGTTGTTGTACTTATTATTATAATTATAATAATTATTATTGTCGTTGTTGTTGTTGTTGTTGTCGTTATTATATTGTCAATTCCAAAGACCGTGGACCATGCCTACTTACGCTCTTGATCGCTGCCGTCTTCGTTCTTCTCATCGCGACTCTTCATAAAGGGGAACTTGCGTGAGAATGTAAAGTTCTTCTTCTTGCGATCCAAAGTTGATTGCTGCAATTACACGAAAAAGCGAGACAACAACAACATTATTTAACTTACGTAAGAAGCGAGACAGAGAGGTTCAAGACAATTGAACTCAACTGCAGTAAATATACGATTATATACTACAAATGTTGCCCTTAACTAATTATACGTTTGCCTCTTATTGATCTCTAACAGACTTATAATCAAGCCCAGACAAACAACTATATATATATATATATATATATATAGTGAGTATTATAATTAGCATTAGTACTGCGACCAAAAGGGGCCATCCACAAAATTGAATATAACTTTCAACATGAATAATTTATAGCAAAGCATAAGATTCAAAAGATCGAACCCATATATCAATTAAAATATCAGTATTCCAAATTATAGTAAAGTTTATAGTTAAAATTCGAGCATTATTGAAGAAACCAAGATCTCTTCAGCTATTTTTCTGCTGCTCTTTCTCGTAAGTAAAGCAAATGACAAGAACAATTGCGTGTATTTTTCTCAAATTTCTAGTCGCGAGCTCTAATTCCTGGAATCTCATGCGCATGTTGTCGAAAAACACGCATTGAGAGCAATCAATTCTATTTTTTCCCATTTCGATCAGAATGTTATTAAATTCCTTGCCATATTAATGTATCGCTCCTACAATTCTTGACTTATTCTGATTATTACCTTGTCTAGATTATTATTGGCCGCCGCATGTCCCTGGAACTTGACGCTGCGATCACGCGCACGCATTTTACGCTCCCAGCGACGCTTCGATGGCACAATACCAATTTGTTCGTCCTCGTTGTCGCCCAGGACACGACGGGCCTGCCACCATTCGTCGTCGGAGGCATTGGTCACGTGCAGGATATCACCGTGCTTGAAGGGCAGGCCACGGGAGGGCAGTCCGTCGTCCCGATTGGGATCGTAGTCAAAGAGAGCACGCACGTACAGCGATCGCTTGAGGGTGGTACGCAACAGGGTGCCAGAGCCGCCAGCGCTAAGCGCCGCCTGCTGCTTCAGCTCCTGAATGCGCGCCTCGAAGCGATTGTAATCCTCGGGACGATACTGTGCCACCAACGTCACAACGCCACCAGATGTCTGCCGGAAGATATAGCATCAGTATTTTGGTTGGATATAGTCAAAGGTACGCTCAACACCTACCTTCAATGCCTGTGCCGCCTCCTCGTGCGTGGCATGCGTCAAATTGACATTGTTAACGCTTAGCAATTGATCGCCGCGCTTCAGCTCGGAGCCCAGATCCGCCGGACCGCCAGCGAGTATGAACGACACATAGATACCCTGGCCATCCTCGCCGCCAACAATATTAAAGCCCAGACCCTGCGGTCCCTTCTGTATGGTGATGGTGCGTGGTTCTCTGTTCACATATAGAAATAAATTAGTCGAATATTCAATGTGCAACTTGAGTCGAGGCTCACCTGGTGATATCCTCGGTGCTGACGGCACGGGGTGTACCCGGTGGCACGGCCGCCAGGACATTCGTCGACGCATATCTCGAGCCGGGCTCTAAAAACCGCCGCACAAGACGTTAACATTATGTATTTGCAGGGTATTATCATAATCATACAATCACCACGTGAGTAAGAGCAAGAGATACAGAGAGAGATAGAGAAATAGAGAGAAAGAGAGAGAGAGAGAGAGAGAGAGAGAGTGGGAGAGAAAGAAAGAGACACACACAAATGTTAATGCACGCGCCAATCGTGCATATCGATTGCAAACATAAAGATATGCGAGAGATAATTTTCACAAGTTCGAATAACTGAATTATCATTGAAACATAAGGCAACAGAAGACGGTCTCTTGAAGAAAATAAAACTCCTAAACCTGCACAAATCAATTGGTATAAACAAAAACCAGCAATAGACTAATAAGTCGGGTGCTTACGACTGATCGGCTGTGAAAAAAAATAGTTAATAATATTTAACTAAATTGTCTGTTGCTGGTTTGTGTTTTTTTTTTCTTTTTTTGTCGCATTTAAAGACGTGATTTTTATGAGATTTCGCACAGCGGATGCAAAGAACATATTGCATAGCGATAAACAGAAATCTCCGATTGAAAAGTTTGGGCAAAAAACACGCTTTCAAGAAGAGACGGATGTGAAGATACAGATACAGTTATATATAGAATTACAGACTTAAAAAAGAATTCCGAATAAGAAAGTAAAACCCATTAAAGAACTCGTCATGACAATAAGACATATTGGGAAGATATACAGATATATAGATATATATCTATATATATACTAGAGCTGAGCTTCGATTCGATTACGATTCGATTTAATAGATTCTTTTTGTCGGCGATTAAATCGATACTTTTTTTGAGAATCGATTTTTTCGGTTTACTCTCGGTTACGTCCGACTAAATTATTTCGTTTCAATCGAATTTTAGACTTAAATCGATCGAAAAGATCGATTCTTTAAAACCAAAGATTAAACCCAGCTCTAATATATACATATCGTATATATAGTATATGATATATAGATAAAGAAACAAACATAACAGCTCTGACATGCCATGTTTAGAGAATATAGCATATATAATTGATATTGATATTGATATTGGATATTGATATATTTGTGATTGGTCCAAGTGTTGTGTTGGCAAACAGTGTTGCAAAATACCGAAAGAAAGCAGACAACACTGAAAAACGAGCAGCTGGAGCAAAGCACGCAAGCAAAAAGACGTGCAGGCGCTGCAGAGAGCATAACTGAGAGAGATTTTGAGAGATCGCCAAGAGAGAGAGTGAGAAAAAGAGAGTAAAAGAGAGAGCGAGAGAGTGTGTGAGAGAGAGAGAGCAGGTGTTAGTGTATTAGCCTAGTTAGTAGCAAGCCTAAAGCAGCAGTAATGCCAAGTACTGGAATTTATAGCATTATTTCGATATAGCTCAGGTATATATAGAAATATATATTATGTTGGGAGATTAGTTGGTTAATGCTCTGCACACGCTCTCTCTGGCGCTCTCGTGTTAATTGAGTTGTTGTTGTTAATTGTTGCATGTGGCATAGATGAAAAACGCTTACGCCTGGGCAGGGGTGAATGGGAGCGGTTGAACTCTGCACCGCTGGCAGCAAGCTTATTAGCAGCATAGCCTACAGCTGAAGCTGGATGGGAGGCGGAAGCGGAGGCGCAAGCTGGGGCAGAGCCAGAGGCAGAGTTGGTTGCAGTGGCAGTGACAGTGGCAGTGGCAGAGGAAGTTGCAGCCAAGTTGCTGTTGTTATTGCTGCTGTTCGGTTGCTGTTGCTGCTGCTGCTGCTGCTTATTGCTGCTGCTGCTGTTGCTGCTGTTGTTGCTGTGGATGTTGCTGCTGCTGCTGTTGCTCTTGCTGCTGCTGCTGTTGTTGTTGTTGTTGTTGTTGTTGCTGCTGTTGCTATGATTATTGCTGCTGCTAACTGCTTGTTTCAATATGTTGTTTAGGTTTGTGGTGAATGCATTGTTTGTGATGTTGTTGATGATTGTGTTGTTGGTGTTGTTGGTGTTGGTGTTGTTGGTGTTGGTGTTGGTGATAGTAGAGGTATTGCTAGCTGTAACTGAATCGGTAACAGTCTGCCCCACATTGTTAAGCGCACCTGTGGCGTCTGTTGTCATCTGCTGCTGCCTGGGAGTCGCCGCCAGCTGCGTCTGCGATTGCGAATGCGTCTGCTGTCCCAACTGTCCCAACTGTCCGCCACTGGGGCTGGGCGCCACGCTAGGACTGGGCGCCGCGCTGCTGCTTAAATGCTGCGTCTTGCCGACAATCAGAGTCGCCCTGTCGGTGATGGACTTGAGTGTGCCCACAGCCAGCTCGTGCGTCACATTCTCCAGATTCTTTTCGCTCTGCGGATGGGAGGGGGGGGATTATGGATTAGTTATATTCTTGATATACCTCTACCTCTTACAGTGTTGCCAAGTTGTCCTTTTTGTGGACAGATCTGCCCCTTTTAATACCGACATTTCCGGCACAATATTGAACCGTCCTCTATTAAAAAAATGCCTTTTTAATTTGATATTCTACTCTATCCTTTTTTATAGTTTTTTCTAGTTATAAAAAATCTGTTCGTTTACCGTCTTGTTTTTTGACCTTATACTTAAAAAAAGTAAAAAGGATCTATAAAGTTAGTTTAAAGAGATGGCAGACCCCACAAAGTACATATATTCTTAATTGGGACGATGAGCTAAATCGATCTAGTCATGCCAGTCCGTCCGTCTGTCTGTTTGTCCGTCTGTCCGTTCATATGAACACCTAGATCTCAGCAACTATAAGAGCTAGAGGCACCATATTCGGTATTCAGGTTCTTCTAATCAGTAAGCAGCACAAGTTTGTTTTAGATTTTTGATACCTCTTCGGATAAGAAACAGCCAAGATGTGCCACAGACAATTTGCCGCACTAGGCAGCGGGGGGAGGGGGCCTGCGATTCTGTTTGTAAGCACATATACTCCAAGTAAAGGGTCTCCTGTCCTTACGTCCGACTATTGTTTGTCCTATTATTGTTGGTCCTTTTGTCCATTTTTTGGGCGAGGACTTGGCAACACTGTTCAACACTGGACGCCACTTACCCCGTTGGTGCGCACGGCAATTAGCTTGTCGCCGATGGAGAGGCGTCCGTCCACCTGGGCGGCGCCTCCGTCCATCAGCTTCGTCACGTAGATGCCGTTGTCGCCAGGTATGTGCTGATTGCCGATGCCTCCGGCAATTGAGAAGCCCAGACCCTTGCCGCCCTTGACCAAATCGATTTCGATCACCTTGGGGCCCGTTGAAGTGGCTGACGATGATGTGGCAGCTGCTGTGGCAGCGGTGGCAGCATTATCATGCACATCGCTGGAGGCTGTGGCAGCTGTGGTGGGTGTGACAGCCGCTGTTGTTGCCACACGTTTTCGTTTCACATGCAACTTGACCAGATTGCCGGCCTTCTTGAGCGCATCCACAGCGGAGGCATGTGGCACGTCCACCACGGACACATCGTTGACGGAGACAATAATATCATTGATGCTCAATCGCCCATCGGCAGCTGCCGCACCCCCCGGTATCAGCTTGGTAATATAGATGGAGGTGTCGGTGCCAACATGCGGATTGTCGGTGCCCCCAGCAATCGAGAAGCCCAGCCCCGAGTTGCCACGCTCCAGCTGAATGTCCTCGTAGCACCAGCTGTCGTCGCCATTCACCTGATCGAATACAAATAGAAATAGAACAGATAGAAGAAGAAAAACATGTCATTAACTTGTCGAACGATCTGCTAATCGATGCTATGACACTCAATGTTATGTAGCATGTTTTGTGTGTGGCGGGAGGGGGAAGAGGCACAAAGACTTACGACTCACAAATGTGGCTTAAACAGAGCACAGAAACAGTTAGCACATGATGAATACGAATACGAATACGAATACGAATACGAATACGAATACGAATACGAATTTAACCGCTGCTTACCTTCGTCGAGGATGCCCTGTGCAGCTGAAAAGTGTTTTTCGTTTTGCCCGAGAAAGATAAACTTGTGATTAGCGCGATTATTACAGGGTATTAGCCAAGCTGCCAACTAAGGCAGCCTGCCTTTAGATGCTTTTATTAAACACCATGAATTTATCAAGTTAATTCGCTTTCGTGGTTGCAATTTTAATCTATTTAATTGTTGTCTAATTTAAGCTCCTTAAAAGTTCTCTGTAGTAGCACAAGCCGAGCAGGGAATTAATCAATCTGTTTACTAGCTGATGGATTTACGAGCAAAGCTCTAATAAGCATAAATGTTTTTATTGACGTAAACTCTAATCATTTTTAGCAGAGCAACAAACCCTAATAAATTTTAGAGCACTTTCATTCTATCTCTTCATGTTTAATATTTGAATATTGCATAATTTAATTCATGATTTTTTATATTTAATTTGTATATGTTATTACAATATTGAATATGTTATTCTATGTTATTTTTTTAATTATATTTTTTATTTGCATTTTATTATTATAAAGAATTAAATATATGAAATTTTAATATTTGGTACTTTAATATTTGATGTATTTCATTATATTATTTATATATTATTTTTTAATCAAACCCGCATTATTTTGTGCAGCCTTTGTGAGTAAACAATTACGGTTAAGTAATTTTTAGACCCTTTACTTTAAAAAAGTAAAAAGGGTCTATTAGTTTAGTGCAAAGAGGAAATGTGTGTAACACCCAGAAGGAGGCGTGGCAGACCCCACAAAGTATATATATTCTTGATCAGGACGACAAGACGAGTCGATATAGCCATGTCCGTCTGTCCGTCTGTCTGTCTGTCCGTCTGTATGAACACCTAGATCTCAGCAACTATAAGAGCTAGAGAAACCATATTCGGGATTTAAGTTCTCCTAAGCAGCACGAGTTTGTTTTAGATTTTGGATACCTCCTCCCCCTTCCCCCGCAAACCGCAAAAAGCTGCTGTAGCCACAGTTTTAAAGCTATTGATTTGTAATTTGGGATTTAACTAGTTTACGACAATCTCTATCGACGCTGTGAATTTTGTTTTGATCGGATAAGAAACAGCGAACATATGCCACAGACAATTTGCCGCACTAGGCAGAGGGGGGTGATGTGCCTTGCATATGCGGGTAGCTTAGTGTGTGTGCCTCTTATTGTGTTTGTATGTTCATATTTTTATTTAGTTCTGATTGTGGCTTTGTAAAAATTGTTAGTTACATTTTATAAGTTTCGCTTTTTATTTGAATTTCTTTGACATAGTTTTAGTGCATTTTAAAGTTTTTGATTAGCTGGTATTAAGAAGTAATAAATTTTTGGGGTTTTTACAGTAAAGAATGAAAGTAAAGAAATTACCAACATTTGTCATATTCGTTTTCATTAATTTTATTATTTTATTATTAATTTATAATTATTTTAATAATAAATCCGTTCTACTCTCAATTCCGCAGAAGCGAATTCCGCTGTTGTTTCAAAACTTTCCAATTGCAAAACAGATGACAAGCCATGAGAGACACACCCACACACAGATACACACGCACACAGATGCACGCATGAGCTGCGAGTTCAATTGATTAGCAGCCAAGTGTAAATGAATTCATTAAGCCAACAAACTGCAGCCAAATGCAAAAGTTAATGCCGCTGCTCTTGCCTCATGCCTCATGCCGCATGCCGCATGCCGCATGCCTCATTTAGCTGCCTCACGTGCTCAAATTGCTTATTAACCTTTTGGCTCTGGCTTGGGTCAACGCACAACTTGCCCCTCCGCCCCCTCTGCCTCCTCTACCGCTCAGCACACTACGTACGTGACATGAGTAATGAACGCACCCCCTCCCCCCTCTGCTCCCTACCCACCCCTCCCATCAGCTCCTGCTTTTTGCTGCCACTTACTCGGCCTGCAATTTGGCGCAAATTTGCTGTTAGCCCAGATAACGAACTTAGTTTAGCCAGCGACCCAAAGAAAGAGAGAGCGAGAGCAGAGAGAGAGAGAGAGAGGGAAGAGAGAGAGAGGAGAGAGGAGAGAGAGAGGGAGAGAGAGAGAGAGAGCTACGTAGAGAGGTAGGTCAAGTTCCCATGTCTGACCTGCCGCCCAATAGGCTTCATTAGCAGAGCTTACAAATTGGCAGCTACAGTGAGCACTCGCTAGCGTCAACCGCTCAAATGTTCACTGCAACATTATATATATATATATATTTTATATTAGCAATATACTTATATATAGCAACCTAGACCATAATGTTATGTATTGATTTCATTATATACCATATTATGATGTTTTAGATATATAAGGTTTTTCCCTACGCAACCCTTGGGGACTTAGACCTGCACTTTAAAATTTATCAATATTTATGGATGCTGTGAACCGTGCATTACGGTCGCATAAGCAACAGCGAAGATATGCAACAAACAAATTGCTCCACAAAGAACTAAATTCAAATTTAATCTAATTATTTTAAGAACATAATAAAAGATATTAGATAAAAAGGGAAAAAATGCAATGAAAACTGAAATTTATAGATTTCTAGCATTTAAGTTCTTATGCGGAAGGGCATTACGCATAGATAATATATATATTTGCAACCGAATTAACTAACTTTGAGTGTACGGGAGGGGAGGGGAAATCGTAGGGTGTTCTTCTGTAAACAATTACATCATAGGCGAACAATTGGTATGTTGATAGCGGCTTTTACTTGAAGGTCGCGTAGTTTTCTTATTGGCAGCACCAACAATAGCTACATGCTACACTGTACAAAATATAGTACAATATTTTTAAAGTGTGAAAAAATTAAGAACTTCAATAGTCCTAGTCTAAGCGTAAATAAAGAGCTTTAAATGCAGCCTTGCTAAGACCAGTAAGAATGGAACAGTCGGACGTAACTCTAAAAACAGTCACAAAAAGCCTAAAAAAAAGTCCACATAAACAAAGCTAAAACTGTGTCAGTAATTTTGAGCTGTGCAGTTTCAATTGTTGTGGTTTGGTTACTTTTTTAGACTTAGTCAAAGGCCAACAACACAACACAACACAACACAAACATTTTCACACACACGCACACGCACACACAGGTATTAAGTATTATCGGCAACATAGTCATGGTGCTGCCTTATCTAATCTGAATCATATGCTCAGGTTTGGGGTGAGGCTTGGGGTTGCCACACAAGCGAAAAGGTTCAATTTCAATTTCAATTCCAATTCAAATTTAGTTCAACGTGAAGATAAAAGATATGCACATACACCTGATAAAATAGCATAAGTGCGGTTATCTAAATCCCCATTGGAATCTCTTGATCCGTTACGCCCTCTCTCTTTGCGCCTCTCTCATGTTATGTTGAACTAGCCTAGTTAGAGCGTTGCCACCGTTGCTATAATAATGCCGAAAGTGTTGTTTTTTCTTGCAACTTGCAATTCAAACATCTGGATCTCGGCAACTATAAGAGCTACACTCAAAATATTTGGTATTTAGATGCTTCTATAGTGTAGGCAGTTGGAATTTGTTTTAGATTTTTGATACCTTCCGCGGTTTTTCCGCAAATCAACAAAAATCACAACAGCCGCAAATTAAAAGCTGTAGTTTTGATATATTAAATATATTATAATTATTGATCCAAATAATTATATAAATTTGTGTTTAGTATTGATATGTATGTCTCATGTTGTATTTTAGAAATCCATTATAATCTTAATCCAATAAACCCAATTCCTGGGCATCCCGCTTGTGAACCGGCTCGCTTTAGAGCTGATATTTCATTAGCAGCTCTATAAATACGCTACATAGATGAACTTGAATGTTCAAATTTGCCCACAGCCAAGTGCCAAATATGGGCAGTTGATAGAATTCGTTTGTGCTAATTATATAGACTACATCCATAGTATATTCACTTCTCTTGGCTTTCGTTGTAATGCCAAAAGTCTGTTTGTCCGTCCGTCAGTCCGTCCGTCAGTCCGTCCATTCGTCTGTCTTTTTGTTTATCGACACCTGCAGCAGACACAGCGTATTGAGTATTGAATCATAGTCTATTATATAGAATTGATTTAAACGCATGTGTTTCAGATACATATTCACATTGTTATATCCCCCTCCCCACCCTCCACCCCCCACGCTACCCCCAAGGCCAAACAACAGTTTCTGTATATAGCCAAAGACGTGCCTGGCCTAAACAATCTGTAGGTGCCGGCCAAGTCGGTTGAAATGGTATCGGATTTAGTGGTAGAAGTATATAGACACTTAAGTATACTATAGTATAATATATATCCATATGTATAATATAATATACCATTATATTTTACACAAAATGTTTTAATATCTTATAATATATATCAAATATTATAGATATAGTTTTTTAGATGATGTACTTAAAATACAATAGGTTTTATAAATTAAGCGCAACTAAAAAGCCCCCAAAAAGTATATACAAATATATATTCTTGATTAGCACAATGAGCTGAGTCGATATAGCCAGGTCCGTCTGTCTGTCCGTTCTCATAGCGTGCCTTTACTGTAGTTCCATTCAAGCAGACAACTTGCTAAGGAATCTTTTGAAATCTGCTTACGTTTTCCAATAGGCAGTTGGGTAGTAGGAAGAAGGGGGGAGTGCGGAAGCAAGCGAAACAAGCGAGATCTATTTCAAGCGAGAGAACGAGAGAAAGGGCGCGCGTCGAGAGCAGCGTTGCCAATTTGGCGGAATTCTCAATTCTAATTCTAATGCTCAACATAAAAATTTGCATATCAAAAAATAATTTTCTAAAAATTCTATATTCTTTTTGCTGTTATTTTATTTTAAGTTCTATTTTTGGAGCGCTTTTTTAAAATAAAGTTTAATTAATCAAAATTTAACTTATTTTGTTATTATAAAATAGCAAATTTACAAATTTAAAATAAGAGTTTAGTTTGTTTTTTTTTTTTTTGTATATAAATAAATATTTATCAACTTAAATTGAACTTTAAAACGGCTAAATTTGCGAATTTTTGCTCAACAGATCTAGCTGCAAAATGGCCAAACGGGCAGCACTGATTTGCACTGGGCGCAAAGAGCGGCCGCGAGAGCATTGTTTACGCAAAGACAGACAGACAGACAGACACACACACACACACACGCAAACACACAAGCGCATAAGTAGGTGACATTATGCGTGGCGAGAAAGAGAGTGAGCGAGAGAGAGGGCGCTGGCAAGACAGCAAGCGAGAGAAGGAGAGAGCTGCAGTTGTTGAAATTTTTTGCATAGATTACAACAATGCACACAACGCCCATTTTAGCGTAAGTGTGCGTGCGTGCGTATGTGTGTCTTCCACAACAATAAATTCCGTTGCGCATGCGTAAGTAGATATTTGTCTAAAGTTTGCATATACATACATACATATATACATACATATACATATATATATAAATGCATATACGCAAACATTTGAGCAGCATTGCCAATTTATCTATTTTTCCCAATTCTATTTGTGCTTATCATTAATCTGTTTAAAAATATATATTTATTTTTAATATATTATGTTGTTTCAATTTTAAATATTTATTTGTTTTTTTTTTATAATTATTTTAATATACTTTTATATATATTTATTATATATTGCAATTTAAATATGACAATTTCTGGCAACACTGCATGGCAGAGTTGCCAATTTATCTAGTTTCAAACATTTTTTTTTGTGTTATATTGTTTATTGATTCAATTTGTTATACTAAATATTTTAATGTGCCTTTCATTTTTTAGGATTCAATTTTTTTTTAATATTTTATAATTGAATTTTGGTGTTTTCTGGCAACACTGCTTTGACATGTATTGCAAAAACTGCTGACAAAATCATTGGCAGCGTTGCCAATATAGCCAAATTTCGACTTTTATTTATACGTATCATAAATTTGGTGATAAATTCATAATTATTTTTATTGATTATATTTGTTTTTTATACATTTATTTTTATTTTTATTTTTTTTTATTCGTATATAATTTATATTGCAAATCTATCACTTTCTGGCAACACTGCTGGGCATCTAGCATATTTATGATAATTCTTTTTTTTAGCCGCTGTCCGAATTCACGAATTTATAAATAAACCATGGAATCATCGCTGAGAATTTTTGTGTATAAAAAGCGTCCGAATTTCCTCGCATTTTTCATGCCAGCTGACAAACAACGGAAATTGCATAAACCAGGCGAAAATCGAAAATCGAGGACACCGTTCTCCGCGCTATCGATAAACGATAGGCGAATTATGCTAGTTATTGCTATCGTTTTAACTATGCTCAAAATGCATTATTACCGAATCCAAGTTAAACAATGATGAGACTTTTTTGATAAAGCCGCCGCCGCTGCTGCTGCCGCCGCCGCCGCCGCTGCCGCTGCCGCTGCCATCCTGACGCTTCTTTTTGCGTGTGGTCATATTATGATTATTATTATTTTAATTCTTATTGTATGATTATTTGTTATTATCACAGCGCGCTATGATTTTTGCTTTACGCTGCGATCGCTGCAAACGTTGCACGTAACGCGGCGTAACGTAACGTAACGTAACGCAAGACAAGACAAACACACACACACACAAACAAATGCCGGTTGCTTACGTCGCAGTCGGCGCAAACGTTTACGTTGACGTTAATTGTTGTTACGTTGCAGCGTTTCGTTCGCTACGTGCTAAACAAACAAATTGTTAGAAATTTCCCTTTAGCACACACACACACACGCAAGCAGATGTATATATATACATATATATATGTATATGTATGTATTTATGTATTAAGTTACTTGCGCGTGACTCACGAGGCGCACGGCCAACAAACAAGTGTCATTCGCTTATAAGAAAAAAAAACCGAAAAAAAAAGATTTAAACAAATAATAACAACTAATAAATATTAGACGCAGAGAAGCAGCGCGGCGTTACCGACGTGAGCGAGTTCGAACTACAACTATCGCTAAAACTTGCTGGGCACCGTTCAAACTGTTTCGGAGCGTGAGAGAATCTTCTAAGCACACACACACACACACACAGACACACATGTGCACACACACACATACCGATATGCAGCGTTGCCAATTTGGCATTAGTATTAAAAAATAAACATTGCATTTTTTTATGCTTATCAACATTTATTTATGTTTCTATTTAAGTTTATTTGATTTAAATTTTTTTATTTATTTCAAGTAATTTTGCAATTAAAATCTGGCAACACTGCGCTTATGCTTTCCCAATGACACACATACATGCATACATATGTATATTTATTTATTGTTTGCCCCAGCCCCAGCCAATGGCAACAACAACAACGCAAATGCTCTCGCCAACTCTCGCTCTCACTCTCATCGCGCGCTCTCGCTCTCTCTCGCTCTCTCAGTGTCAACGCCGACTATTTTGGTATTTTTTGCGCTACGCCTTGCATGTGTATAACCTACATACATACACACATACATATCTACAATATGTGCGCCTCGCTGTGCGTGTGTGTGTGTGTTTAAAAAATGTAGCGCACATCGGAATTTATTTAGTTGTTACTTAAAACAACAACCACTTTGTGTAATGGCCACATTGTGTTTTTGTTTTGCTTTTTGGCATGTTGTTCGTTTGTATGTATATTTGTGTTCCGCCGTTATTTCAAACATACATACAAATTTCGATTTGGCAAATTTGCTTCATTTACATAGATACGATTTTCCCGATTAATTATTAGGTATGTTAACCCTCCCCCTTTCACATTTCCACCAACCAAGTGTTGGCATTTTTCTAGCGTAAAACGGTTGCCATCACTATCACGATAGTTGTGTTGTTTTGGTATGCGTAACCGGTTATTACCGCTCATACATCGAACATCGCACTTCGAGCCGCGCTCATCCAACACGTTGCGCGTCGAACAGGTTCGATCGGCTAGGCGTAAAACTTTGCAGCCCAAAAGAGCAATTTATTATTTACTATTGAGCCGACGCCACACGATTACCTATTGCGAGAAACTAATTACAATTGCACATCGAGTTGCACTTTTGTTTTTTTTTTTGGGCAGGCGACGCTTTGTGTTTACTTTTTACATTTTTATTAAACTAGGGAGTGACGCTTGCGCTTCGTTGGCTAGAGACGGGACTGAGGATCGATAGTTGCCCGAGCCAGGCAATCGATAGCGGCGGCAGTGTTGGCCAATGCAGCAAGCACTCAAAGCAGGGTTGCTTGTAAGCTGGGCGCCAAACTTGCTCGGGTTTCAAATTTCGATAACAGCAATTATACAAACCATTCAACAAAATAAAAAAACTAAACAGAAATATATAAACAAATTGTTTTTTTTTAATAACAAAAGTACAGTGTTTAAATTTGTTTTTGTTTTTATGTGTAATTACAAACTAAAATAAAACATGTAACATGATCATGCCGAAAAATATCAATTAATGTTGTATGTAAGTTAAAATTTCGCAATGGAATTTATTAATTATTGTACATGATGTAATTGTGTATTATTAATATTTGCATGGTAATCTGATTCGAATTCGCCATGGCGTGCGTTTTAATGACAAACAAATCAAAGCTAAATAAAACGTAATTAAGGCAATTAACATAAACATTTAACATAAAAAACTACAACAAATATTACAACTAGCAACAAAAAGAACAGGGGAATTCCAGTTGGAGTTGCAGCTACCGGAAACGGAAACGGAAACAAGCGGCGCCATTGGCAGCCATTTCGATTTTTTCGCCTTCTTTTCAAATGAAGCGCCAAAATTAAACCAAAATGAAGCTTAATTAACGTTAGAGCAAATGTTTACTTTTTTTTGGGTTTTTCTTTGCTTTTTGTTGTTTTGTGAGTTGTTCTTTTTTTTATGTTGTTCTTTTTGCTGCGATTATTTACTTCCGCTCGTTAGCTTGTTCGGCTTAAAGCTGATTTCTGGCTGCGATTCTAGCTACAGTGGAATGCTCTGGAGTGTGCGTGTGTGTCTGTGTGTGTGCGTGTGTGTTTAATATAATTTCTAGTTTTTTACACATGTATCTACAGCCTGCACCCATTGCAAATGCTTAAAAAAACAGAATAATGAGTTTGAACAAATTTAAGAGGTAGCAAATGGCATTACAGATGCCAAAAACTATGTGAATCGATCGTTAAACGCTTAGATCTTGGTATTTAGCAGAGCTAGAGCTGCCAAATTTGGAATGTAGTTAGCTTTTAGCCGTATGCAGTTGAAGTTTATTTTAAATATTAACTATCATGCTCACTTTGCCAGCGAATCACCAAAAACTCTAGAATTTGCATAGTTGTACGTGGAAGCTTGAAATTTCAGATAGTTATGCGCTGGCTAAATATAAAACTATGCTAAAAAGCGCAGTGCAAACGGTATAGCAAATCGGAAGTTATTTAAGAAAATATATATAATATATTTTAAGAGACAGATCAAGCAATGCTGGGGTGCAGGCTATGCTACAGTCGAGTGCGTGCGACTGTTCGTATGCGTCCCTACTGATATTGCGCTGTTGCACATTTTCACGTTTTCAATTGCAGCCACTTACAATCTGAGTCCCGCTTCGGGCCGTTGTGGGCGGCGTTTGCGTCAGATGCTGCTGCTGCTGCTGCTGCAGCTGTTGCACCACTTGTTGCTGCTGCTGCTGCTGCTGTTGCTGCTGCTGTGTGTTTGCTGTGCGGCCGTGACGCAGCTGCTGATTGGAGGCGTCTTCTGGGGCATCTTTGGCATTTTCGCAGTCCGACTCGATGCGCATGCGTTGATTCTGCGCAAACAAAGACAAAACACCAGAGATATTAGCAAATAAATTATACGAATAATAACAATTAATTAGCTAATTGGCATTTTATTATTGCGATTCCATTCATAACAGGAATCCCAAATAATAATTATGAGTTGAAAAAATTGTTGCCTAAAAAACCTCAAATAAATATGTTTATTATTTTAGAATAAGATCACACTTTTATTCCAAACATTTATTTTAAGATTATTGCTTATTTCTTGAATTATTTAAGATTAAATATATGTATATATTTGTATATTATGAAATATTATGTAAATTATGAAATCATTATATAAATAACTAATAAATCACTTTATATATAAATAAAATAAATAATATTATATGCATATGAATAAAATAAATAATTTTAGAATTTTAGAAAATTGCATTAGAATGCTCAAATTAAAATTGAAACTAATCAAATTGAGACACAAAAAAATATTTTTAATTTCATAATTTATATTAATAAGATTATAATAATTTCGAGCGCTGCTTAAAACTTCAGCTTTTGCTCTTACGTTGGCGCAGCAACAAACATAGCTGCCAGCGCTGCCAACGTCGCAGTCGCCGTCGCCGTCAGCGTCAACGTCAGCGTCGGCTGCAGCTGCGCGCTGCGTTTTCGCTGCTCTCTTATCCAGCGCTCTCGATTTGTGTTGTTGTTGCTGCTGCTGCTGCTGCTGCTGCTGCTCTGACTGTTGCGTTGGCTGCTGCGCTGCTGCTGCTGGCGGCGGCGCCGTCAGCTGGCGTCGACGCCGACGCATGCGCACCGGAGATCGCGAGCCCACATAATTGGAGAAGCGACGTCGCGAGTGCCGCACTATCGATACCCAATCGATCATATCTAGTTTGCATTTACCGTTAACTCTCTTTCTCTCTCTCTCTCTCTTGCTCTCTCTCTCACGCACACGCACACATATGCAACGCCTCACAGTCAGCGTTGCCAAATTTCAGAATTGAATTTATGGCTATTTTAGTTTTGTTGAAAACTTAATTTATGTTCAATATTCTTCTTAATTGCTTCAATTTTTCTTATTCATTTTTTAGCACATTTTTTAACTTTTATTTTATGCTATTTTTTTTTAGATATTTTGCAATTGCAATCTGGCAATTTCTGCCAACACGCGCGCTCCCAAATTCATTGTTAATTTGTTGAAGAAAAACATCTATTTTTGGCGGCAAAATATAAGCAAAAAAAGTTTAAGCAAAAGCTAACAAAAAGCTGAATTACACAAATTTTAGTAAATGCTCTTTAAAAACAGCCAACTGCAGTCAGCAGCGTTGCCAATTTAGCTAGTTTATATTAATGTTTGCCATAAATCCATTTTAAAGTATGCATATATTTACTTATATATTTTATATTTTATTTAATATTAATTTTTATTATTATAACTTTTTTTTCATATTTGCATTTATTTATTTTTTTATTACTTATATTAAAGAAAATTTTTATTTTTTTTTTAAGCTATTTATTTGGCATCACTGGCAGCAACAAGTGCCGCCCCCGCCCCTTCTGATGCCTGCTCACCGCTGCTCTCGGCCTGTGCCGTTGCTAGGCTCAGTTGCCAGTGTTGCTCAGCGTATTACACACTCACACGCATACACACATAAACAGGCACACGCACACGCACTGCTGCTCCTTTGCATGTGTGTATAACGTAGTTTAAGCTCTTAAATTGGCTGTTACGTGCCGTTTGACGTATGCCATTTGACGTATGCGCAACGCAGCAACAAATCACACACACACACACAATCCTACTAGATACAAAAAAGTAAGAAGCAGCATTGCTGCGCAGCTTCGTATGATATTTTAAAAAAATTGTATTTAAAATGCAGAGTACAGGGTATTTTGCAGTCGTGCGAGTGCGACTCAACTGCCCTGCCCATTATGGTTAATTTATTTATTTTATTTATTTTATTTATTTGATTTATTTGATTTATTTGATTTATTTGATTTATTTGATTTATTTGATTTATTTGATTTATTTGATTTATTTGATTTATTTGATTTATTTGATTTATTTGATTTATTTGATTTATTTGATTTATTTGATTTATTTGATTTATTTTATTTATTTTATTTATTTTATTTATTTTATTTATTTTATTTATTTTATTTATTTTATTTATTTTATTTATTTTATTTATTTTATTTATTTTATTTATTTTATTTATTTTATTTATTTTATTTATTTTATTTATTTTATTTATTTTATTTATTTTATTTATTTTATTTATTTTATTTATTTTATTTATTTTATTTATTTTATTTATTTTATTTATTTTATTTATTTTATTTATTTTATTTATTTTATTTATTTTATTTATTTATTTATTTTATTTATTTTATTTATTTTATTTATTTGATTTATTTGATTTATTTGATTTATTTGATTTATTTGATTTATTTGATTTATTTGATTTATTTTATTTATTTTATTTATTTTATTTATTTTATTTATTTTATTTATTTTATTTATTTTATTTATTTTATTTATTTTATTTATTTTATTTATTTTATTTATTTTATTTATTTTATTTATTTTATTTATTTTATTTATTTTATTTATTTTATTTATTTTATTTATTTTATTTATTTTATTTATTTTATTTATTTTATTTATTTTATTTATTTTATTTATTTTATTTATTTTATTTATTTTATTTATTTTATTTATTTTATTTATTTTATTTATTTTATTTATTTTATTTATTTTATTTATTTTATTTATTTTATTTATTTTATTTATTTTATTTATTTTATTTATTTTATTTATTTTATTTATTTTATTTATTTTATTTATTTTATTTATTTTATTTATTTTATTTATTTTATTTATTTTATTTATTTTATTTATTTTATTTATTTTATTTATTTTATTTATTTTATTTATTTTATTTATTTTATTTATTTTATTTATTTTATTTATTTTATTTATTTTATTTATTTTATTTATTTTATTTATTTTATTTATTTTATTTATTTTATTTATTTTATTTATTTTATTTATTTTATTTATTTTATTTATTTTATTTATTTTATTTATTTTATTTATTTTATTTATTTTATTTATTTTATTTATTTTATTTATTTTATTTATTTTATTTATTTTATTTATTTTATTTATTTTATTTATTTTATTTATTTTATTTATTTTATTTATTTTATTTATTTTATTTATTTTATTTATTTTATTTATTTTATTTATTTTATTTATTTTATTTATTTTATTTATTTTATTTATTTTATTTATTTTATTTATTTTATTTATTTTATTTATTTTATTTATTTTATTTATTTTATTTATTTTATTTATTTTATTTATTTTATTTATTTTATTTATTTTATTTATTTTATTTATTTTATTTATTTTATTTATTTTATTTATTTTATTTATTTTATTTATTATTATTTTTGATTTATTTAAGTTTACAAACATTTATAAATCACAAAGCAAATTATTATATATTTATTGTAATTCCAATAAATTTGTAAAATCTTGGCGCTTGAGTCGATAAACTGGCAAACGACAACAAAACGGAAGGCGACGACGGACGGCGGCAAAGAGGATGCCAAAACAGAATAAAATAAAAGCAAACTGACAAACATACAGACATACATATATACATACATACAGACATACATGCAGATGTTCTTGTTTTAATAAGTTGCCCAATGCCAAAGAGAGCAGGGCAATAAAGAACGAAGGAGCGAAAGGAACAGCATGCATGAGAATATGCCCCAAAGAGTGATTGAATACACACACTCACACGCACACACACACACACACACACACACACACACACTCACACGCACACACACACACGCACACGACAGCCGCAAGTAAAAACAACGAAATTATTTAGTGAAAACATTGCCAAGGCGTATACGTAATGTACAACATATGTATGCAGCCATGTCTAGTTAATATATATGTCAATATATATATATATATATGTATGTATGTTCTAAGTAAATATGCAGAGCTAAATCTGTATGTATATAAGCCCAGGTGATTTGCTTATTAACTTCGACAAACACAAGAACAATTTAGCCTCGGCCTCAGATCTGTCACAATGGCGACCTTCCCAACAGTGTTGCCCACTTAACAAAAAATCAGCTGCTTTTAAAGCCAAGCACAAGAAAACAACAAATAATTGTCAGTAAAAAATAAAACAAAAAAACACAACAAAAAAGAAACAGGAAATAGCGAAATGTTCTGATTTTTTAATAATACAGTAGAATCCGGTTATAACGACGCCGCTTATAGCGTCCGTCCGGTTATTGCGACGAAAACTCGATGGTTTGGTTGGTCCCCATACAAACTTATATGAAACTGTCTCCGCTTAGAACGTCTCCGCTTTTAGCGACAAACCGCTTATAACGACAAAATTTTTCACAATTCAACCGGATATTGCGACGTGCCGAACAAAAAAAAAAACTTTAAAGAGGAGAATTTGATTTCTTTAACAATGCTAAAAGAAGCAAACAAATCATGGATTTTGTGTTTTTTCAATACGAAAAAGAAACAAAATCATGGATTTTGTCTTCCGGATATAACGACGTAAAATCGTCGGTCCCTTGAAAGTCGCTATAACCGGATTCTACTGTATTAAATTTTTTGTTTTGATTAAAAAATTAATTTGTTTTATTTTAAAACCTATTACGAACATGGCATCCACAAAATAAAAAAAAATTTTTTTTTGCTCCTTTCGGATAGTGCGTCTTCCGGATATAATGACGTAAAATCGTCGGTCCCTTGAATGTCGCTATAACCGGATTCTACTGTATTCAATTTTGGCTCTGTAGCATACTTCAAAGGGTTCACAGTTTTACTATGGAGTACATTAAAGAGTATTTTTCTAGAATGCTAATAATAAAGTAATATAGCCAATAATGACGTGAATTACTTTAAGAAAATTACTACTAATATTCTGAATTCAAAGCGGATCTAAAAATTTGGACACTTTTTCGTCACTCGGGGTTTTCGTATTTGGTTTACAATTGAACTTCAAATGAAGCGAAAATTTGGCGTGAAAAAGCGAATAGGGCAACGCTGTTACCAGAAGTGACAGCGAGCAACATGTTGTTATCGGTGTTACCACTTTAGCGGAAATTCTAACAATTGCGGAATTACACCAATTTATGTTTTATGTTTATGCATTTTGAAGTTTGAATGTGGGATTTTTTTTTTTATTTATTATGTGTGTATTTATTTATATTTATATTTGAAGCGTAGAGGCGAGCGCGAGCAACATGTTGTAAACAGTATTGCCACTTTAGCTTTTTTTTGGAATTTTTAGAATTTTTGAAATTTTAAATATGGATATTTTTTAGCAAATTTATTTGCTGTGCATTTGTTTATATTTATGTATATTGGAAGCATAGACGCGAGAGCGCGCAACATGTTTTTTTTTTTAGTAATATTAATAGTGTTGCCACCTTAGCTTAATTTTGGAATGCCAACAATTTATGTTGATGAATTTCGCAAAATATGCTATTGGCCATAAATCAGTTTAAATATGGATGTTTTTTAACAAACTTATTTGCTTCGTATTTGTTTATATTTAAATGACGAATTCTGCAAAATTGTTGTTGGTTATAAATCAGTTTAAATATGGATTTTTTAGCAAATTAATTTCTTTATACATTTATTTTTGGCAAAACTAGCTGCAACTGGCTGTAACCGACATAAAAAGAATGTAAGTATGCGTCGATATATATATATATATATTAGCACTGATGTGGAGCAGCTGTTGGCCATATGCACAACTTTTATGTATTTCTCGGTAGTATCAAAAAAACAAAAAAAAAGCATTTTGGCGCTATGCAAATTTTGAAATTCAATCAGGGGCGCGCACACGTAATTTCGGTATTATTTAGCACGTTTTATGTGTGTGTGTGTGTGTGTGGGGTATAGAATTGAAGTTATCGGTAACTCTCTTGAAGCATATTGAGAACTACAACACACGCACACAGATGCACAGACACACACACACAGGCTGAGACAAGCGAAAGAAGAAGCAAAAAAAGGAGCCTAGCAAAAATGCCGGCTGATACCGTTATGCGTGAGACGGACGGAAAGACGGACAGACAGACAGACAGAGACGCAAGACAGACAGCTACTAAATAAAGCGAGGGCCAACAGTGTGTATGTATGTATGCGTGTGTGTGTGAAGAAGCGACGCACACACAGACACACACACACACACCCACAGACAGAGCGTACGACGGACACGCGAAAGTTTTGCGACTCGACACGTCGACAGCGCTGCTGTTACTGCCGCACGCGCCACGCGCGACGCAGCAGTTGCCAAAACGCCAGCGTCAACGTCAGCGTCAACGTAAGCGGCAACGTAAGCGGCAACGGCAACGGCAACGCTAACGTCAACGTCAACGTCAATGCACTGTGGGCTAAATCGCAAAAAATCCGACATACATTTGAAAACTTTATGTAAATTAAACGATATTTATAATAATATGTTTAGTATTATAATATTAATTAATAATATTAATATTAATATTTAAAATTTTACATTTTTGAACAAAATGATATATGGATAAAGCAAAATGTTTAAATTTTACATTCATTCATAACACATTCTGAAATATTTCAAATGATTAATTCAATTATTGAACGATTGTAGAGAGACATGAAAAATGAAAAGGTAACGATGCTACTGCAAAATTTCGATAAACTAAAGCATAGTTTTACAATTTATAATTATAATTTTGTATATATTGGTCGTTGGGAAAAACTTTGTTAGAGCCGTCGTTAAATATATTTATTGTATGTACATATATACAAACAATTAATTATTTCAATTTGAAAAAAATACTAGAAGTTTTTTGTTGCATACCGCCAGGGGCTGTACATGCCATTCACTTTATATGGGCGTAATGTGGGCGTGGTACAATCGGGTTATAAATAATTTCTGGTGTTGTAACAAATTTTAAAATTATGCCAGTTATTGTGGCGTTCTGCTCACTGTGCAATTGCCAAAGGCGTCGTTAGTGGGGCTTAAGTGAAATGGGTGGCAACCGAGGGTCGAATACCCGATGCGCCTGGCTAAGTGAGTGGTAATAGGGCCTTGAACCGATTTGAAGCATGCCTCTTGAACAATCGAATGCTGTGATTTATTAGCCTATGCAGCGAGTCCTTGACACACATACATACGTAGGGAGAAGGAGACACGCATGCTTATCGGCAGCCAGTTATCAGTTACAAGTTATCGCTTATCGTTTATCGCTAATCGTTAAGTAGACATCTTCATTTCTTAACACACACACACACACACACACAGACACACACATGCACGTATATTTGCATACGTTACGCTGCCTGCTACGTTAATGTTAACGTCAACGTCAACTTCGACGTCTGCGTTAACGTCTACATCAACCAGTGTTGGCAGAATTTTGCATTCAAATAGCGCTAGATTTGCATGAACAAAATGGCTAAATTCGTAAATAAATAAAAATTTAAAAAGTTTTCTTGTATACTCGTAAGTAAATATTATAATAAATATTATAATATATATTAATTATTCATTTCCTTAATTTTCGTTTATTTTTTATTTTTTTATTTTTATTATTTTATTTTTTTATTTATTTTCTTGTATACTCGTAAGTAAATATTATAATAAATATTATAATATCGAGCCCTTCCCTCGAAAATGGAGTAACCAACAAAAGCAAATTTTACAGGAGAACGTTTTTTTCGCGAGAACGCGTCTGAAATTCGCAGCAAATCTGGCGCTTGCGATATAATTGACAGGCTGATATCTCAGTAAATACGCAAGATAAAATTATGAAATTTTTTTTTGTGTGGATGAGTTGGGTGATTATGAACATAATTGCATCAAAAACCGAAAATCCAAAAAAATGTTGGTTACGTCTTTTTCGCGGGAAGGGCTCGATATATATTAATTATTCATTTCCTTCATTTTCGTTTATTTTTTATCCTTCATATAAAAATCTCTCTAACAAAAACACAAATTTCAATTCCAATTGTTAATAAAATTACAGTTACTGCTATGAATCAAATTAGGATTTGATTAATTGGATACAATTTAATAGCACGGAATTTTCTTACATTAAAAAAAGAGAAAAAAAAACTTTTGTTGTATATTTTAAATATACTATGTACTTTATATTAATTGACATTAAATGATCTAACAAATAAATTTTGTATATATTAATTATTCTACGACAATAAGCCCAAAAGATGCCACTGTGTCTATTTAAAAAATACTAGATCTGCGGCTATACGAATTTTAAGAATTATATTTCATTTGAAAAAATGCCAAAGCTAGCCATAAATAAGCTAAAGCGGCAACACTGACGTCCACATACTACGCATGTCGACAGCTCAGCGCAACAGCAGCCAAAGCCGCCAGGCGAATAACAAATGGACCGGCGTCGGCGTCAGCGTCGGCGTCGGCGTCGACGTCGGCGTCGGCGCAGGACAATAACACGACGATTAACGAACACCGAATGGCAACGACGACGTAAGCGAGGCACGAAGCAGAGTACAACGACGCCACGAACAACAACAATTTGTCTTGTGCCACGGCACTTTACAGCTTGTAACCGTTATTTGTTTCAGCTGCCGCCCCCGCACGCCCCTTCCCCCACCCCCCCACCACCACTCCGACTGGGTCAACACAAATCATGTTGCTAGCAGCTAAGTCCTTATCAAATTAAAAGAAGACGGAAAATCAGCATAAGTAAGAGAGCTACGTGTAGGTGGTTCATCCGTCTCTGTCTGTCTGCGTCTATCTGTCTGTGTCTGTATCTGTGTCCGTGTCTGTGTGTGTGTGTTTACCAGTGTTGCCAATTTTTGAACGCTTCACTTTAAAAAAGTCTAAATAGTCTATTAAGTTAGTTTTAAAGCTTTTGACTTGGCATGCTCGCAACTTATGATGTTCTATATAGACACTGTGAATTTCGTTACAATCGGATAAAAAACAGCGAAGATATGCCACAGACAATTTGCAAAGTTTCGAATCTATTCGAGAAAAAAGCTTTTTTGGCGGAAGGGGCAGAAAAAAGTAAAATAAAACTTAGCAACATTTTAAAACAGCTTACCTATTCTATGCGTTTTAAATTAAAGCTGATCCGAGTAAATATCGTTAAAAATAGTGATAACATACCTATAATTGTTGTTGTTGCTTATTAGACCCCGTACTTTGAAAAAAATACATGATCTATTAAGTTTGCGCAATTGGAAAATGCGTGTAACGCCCAGTATATATATTCTGGAGCAGGATGACGAGCTGAGTCGATTTACCCTTATCCGTCTGTCCGTATGAACACCTAGATTTTAGCAACTATAAGAACTGGAGACACAATTTGTATACCCTGTACCCTACTGCTGGTCTGCTACTTTGGGTTATTTCCGACTGTAACATTCCGTTCGACTGATCTGCTCCGACCTTACCGGTTTTAGTATGAATTTTGTAAAATTAAAAAAATTTAATATTATAATTTTTTTTGTATTTTATTTTAATTAATTAATTATTATTAAAATGAAAAATGAAATATTTAACAAAAAAGCCAAAATTCCTGCTTGCCACAGTTATACAAATTTACTAGAAAACACTCTTCAAAAACAGCCAGATCTGACGGGAAAAAACCGGATTTGTCGTGTGTACACACTGACGGTTGCCTGGCAACACACACACACACACACACAAGCAAAGCGCCCAAAAGCGCTAGAAGCAAAGAGAGAGAGAGAGAGAGCGCCGTGAGGGGCGGAGAGGCGGAAAGGAGATGGTAAATGGACATGGACAAGAGAGAGCCATAAGGCGCGCAATCTGCACAAACGACAAACGGTAAACAGCGGCAACAACGTGTGGCAAGAGGAAGAGCGAAAAGCTGTGAAATTGGCCCGCCTTAAACGCCTCAAACACCTTGTTAACTTGGCCATAAGTTTTGCCCATTTGCCTCGCATGCTGTCACAGCATACTGATTTCAACTTTACGCTCTTGCGCTCACGCAAACATAACTTTCTTCACTGCGAAACGGAAATTAAACACACGCATACACACGCATACACGCTCTCTCGCACACACACACACGCACACACGCACACATCCGCAGCTAACGCAGGCAAATAGTTTATAGCATACTTTTGCGAGCGTCTCTAGGGTACAAGCAGCTTCCTTCAGCAGCAGCGCATGCTGCAGTCGCGCGCACTCGACTAAAAGTATACATATATTATTTTATTCTGCTTCGTCTGCGATTTGTTCTCCAAAAAGCTGTTTAATATACTATAATAACCAGCTGATATTTCTGCAATATCAATATTAAGTTAACTTTAAAAACTTGAACTCGACTTTTATTCCGCTAGATAAGTTGTTATGTGATATTCATGTTATTTGTGCAGCAGTTGTGATCAGGCATTCGGTAGTTTGATAGAAATGTTATGAAAAGCATGTGCAAATGCATATGTATCTTAAATACATTGTTTTGTAGATCATTTGCTTCACACCAGACAAGAAAAATACAAATTAGTGTTACCAAACCTCCCAAAAAACACATTTAAAAAGCTTTATGATTCCAACCAAATATATTGGCTAATCGGTAAACGATAAACAGATAACCAGGGCTGCCAATTTAGCCACTTAGTGGCTAGATCTAGCCACTTTTTGATCGGGTTAGCCACTTTTTTTTCGAAAATGCTATCACCACAAATCTAGCCACTTTTTGGTTTCATTTAGCCACTTTTAGCCATTTCGTTCATTTGCACTTTTGAACACAAATTTCGGTTTGATAATGCTGCATTTAACCAAATAGGGACAAGATTTTACTACTTCACTCGTGTAAGTGCCTTCAAATTGTACGAAGAAAGACCTTTTTTTTTTTTTTTTTGCTTATTCATCAAATTTTGTCGTATTTCAACTAATAATACTTGAAAAAAACATTTAGCCATTTTTAGCCACTTTTTCCGTAAATTTTAGCCACTTCTGGCCCAAAAAATCTGGCAGCACTGCAGATAACACAAGCCAAACATAAAGTACATGTAATTTCTTGATTCTGTTATTCAGAAAATATATATATTTTTATTTAATCTAAAAAGCGCATTGAAATCGTTTAAAAAACACGGACGTTATTAAAGAAAGATATAGGGTATTACAATATAGGGTATTAGACAGTTGGTCGCGTCCGACTGATCGGCTCTGTTTTTATGGTTTTTTTTCTTTTGATTTTAAAGCAGTAAAACGATATAAAATACTGCACAAAAATCGAACAGTCATCGCTAATTCATAAAATACACATGCACATTATGCATTACAGTGTACCTAATTGTAATGGGCAACCGATGACAGTTATGTTTTTCTTTTGGGAACAAAGGAGATTATGGTCACCTTGCCTACAAAGCTGGCATGTCTTACAAACGTAAAGTAATCGATTATTCCCGGAATACTGTTGTCAAGGGAAAGCATTCGTAATCCTTCTGCGCTGTTGGGAATATATTCATTGGAATCGTAAAGCTGATTAAAAACGGTAAAAAAAAAAAAACGGAAAAAAATGAATTTTTGCTTGTTTTTTAAGAGGTTTGGTAACTTTAGACGTAAAAACCAAAAGCATATATTATATGTATAGTATAAAGTCAGATAGATAGTTAGGCACTTAGTTTAAGGATAGTTATAGCATGTAGTTGGCATATGTAAATGTAGTAGTATAAGTATGATAGCAAAAATGTGTGTGCTTACCAAAATCTCTTCCAATTCATTTTTAAATGTTCTGCTAAAGGCCTCGGCATGCGCGGCTGCGTTTGCGTTTTGATTGAGATTTGAACTTGGATTGGAATTTGGATTTGTGGCATCGTTGTTAAACTCATAGGCGCAATTGCGATTTAGATTGGAAGTTTTTATAAACTGCATGGAGTTTAGTAAAAAGAATATAGATAAGAGCAATAAGCAATGGTGATAGACAGTAGTAGACAGATACAAAGTTACCAGTAACAACAAAAGGAAACGGAAACGAAAAACGAAATTGTAGTTAAATAGAGCTGGGAGTAGTTGGATGAGATGTTTTTGAATGTTCAAGCTATGTTGTAATGCTTCATGGTATCGGGTTGCACCTAAATAACTCTTCCACTTCTCTCGCTAATACACAACAAATTATAAAAAAAGAAACTATGGACAATTACTTTGGATGGACCCATACGTACTGGACATACTAGAATTAAACTTACATTTAACAACACACGAAAAGGTTTCAACAGAAAAGACACAACTTTACAAAAGTCGTTTTGAAAAAATTCTATGGATTTGCCTCTACATCAAATCGTTTCTATATAAATTTAGGATCTATATAGCTCCCATATAATACTTACATCGGCAATTTTATTGGCCTGTCCGTCCTTCTCCCATTTGGTCGCTATTTGCAAGGTTTCGGCGGTCTTTTGTTGTATACTCTTCGAATCGTCCAATAATGTTAACTCATAGAATTCTTGTATATCTGCGGATGTAGAAAATAATTACATAAATTCGGGTTCAAATATAAATCGAATATATATATTTTAAAATCTGATTGCCCTAAAATTTACTAAACTATTACGTCGAATGAATGTTTCAAGATTTTATATTAGTTTGGTTCAGGTATAATCCACATATAACCTCTTTTACTCTTTAAATTTGCTCAATTATTTATTACTTATTCAATTATATTATTTAATATATTTTATGCTTTAAATAATATTAAGTATTGGTAGCGACATTTATATTTTCTTTTGATGAAATATGTACAGCAAAAAAGTTGCTAATTTGATATGCAGCAGCATTATGTGAAATTAAGCACATCTTGCCTCTGATATTACTTTTAAACAGTTTCCTTTTTTGTTGTTGTTTGTTTTTTTTTTTTTTTTTGTTTGCAGTGTATGCAAGTTTATTGTAATCAGAACACATTCAAAGTGCAACTTTTGCTTTGTTCAACTTTGCAAGAATCAGAAAAGTGCCGAACAAAGCAAAATATTTGGAAGAAAGATAAGATAAGAGCCAGGATGCTCGAGAAGAAAGTAAAACGAGCAGTTCGGCAGAGGAAGAGTGTTGGAAAACAGATAAACAGAGAATAAAGACAAAGCGAAAGCTGAAACTTCATATAGATTGGCTGGTAGATACCCTGTTTATTTTGGTAAACACATTGAACGCAAATATCTTCTATATATCGAAATAATTACATATATTATGTACCGAAAATGTGGCAAGCTGCATATACCCTATACGCTCAGGTATGTAGGGCATCAACAGTCATTACAAGACACGACAGAGAGATAAAAATATTTAAATAA
Source organism: Hypselothyrea guttata (assembly GCA_035045125.1). NCBI lineage: Eukaryota > Metazoa > Arthropoda > Insecta > Diptera > Drosophilidae > Hypselothyrea > Hypselothyrea guttata. Next base: position 161,766 of record JAWNNJ010001301.1, read on the forward strand.
AATTCGAGATCTTTCTAATAAACAAACTTAAAACACGACAGTGTTGTATAAGCTGCATATACCCTAAATTTGGTTCGGGTACAGGGCATCAAAAGTGAATAAACAAACGCATTACGAGGGTGCATTGATAATAGGAGGCGTGGCCGAGTTGCAAGGCGAAAGGCGTGGCAACTGTCACAAATCGATATGTTTGATGGCTAAACACCCACACACACACACACACACATACACAGACAGAGACACACACACTCAAGTGGCCTAAATGTAAAATGCCAATGTGCCAATTTAATTTCCTGTTCACGTCAAAGCAGCTGCCAGACAATAATGTTGACGTAGATATGACTCGATGGCTATCAAGACATCTATATATATACTATATAGATATATATATAGATATGTAATACCTATCTACATAGACCGCGGCTTGTTTATGAAAGTGTCGCTAGCACTTAAAAATATGCGACTAGCCGTAAAACAATAAAAAATAAAAATTCAGTTCGATCGGTTAAGGCGTAAAGGTCATAAGTTCACTTATTGGTCAAAAACTATAGCTCAGGGAACTTATAAAAAGTGAAAAGGTTCTATATAGTTATTGCAAAGAAAAGATGAAGGCGTGGCAGACCCCACAAACTCTATATATATTTGAGATCAGGACTACGAGCTGAGTCGATCTAGCTATGTTTGTCTGTCCGTCTGTATGAACACCTAGATCTCAGCATCTATAAGAGCTAGAGACACCATATTCGGTAATTAGGTTCTCCTAATTAGTAAACAGAACTAGTTTGTTTTATATTTTGGATACCTTCTCCCTTCCCCACGCAAATTACAAAAAACTACTGCAAATACAGTTTCAAAGCTATAGACTTGCCATTTGGAATTCGCGTAGCTTAGGCAAATATATAATAATAATAATTATGGATAGTTCAGAGTCTTCTTTTCAAAATGGTATATTTGTAAATATATACACAGACATTATGTTTATGCAACTGCTGCACCTAAGCTTATCGTATCGAGCGTATCGAGTTATGTTTATGCAACCTTATATACTATATACGTATATGTATTATGCAATGTTTATACATATCTGTACAAACGCACCCATTGGAGCTTGTCTCGTCTGCACTTTTCAGCCGAATTCTTAAAGACAACATTCGCGATAAGCCAGCTCGTATTACCCATTGGTATTCTTTAGAATGGCGTATACTCACCGAGTAACGCCTGGAATAGCCGCGACTTGAAAATCCGTATGACCCGCTCGATGGCAATACGCAGAGCACGGTCCTGGGGCTCCGATAGACGCGCATGGTAATCCTCGAGCAGTTCAAGAGCTCGATGAGCCTCTGCAAGACAATTTTTAAGAGATTAATCATGAAAAAATTGATTAATTTTAATAAATTGATTTATTGTAAATAGTATTAATACTAATAATAACAAGATTGAGTTGCTTTTATTGCAACATAAATGAAATTATTATGTAATTGACTCCAAAGAATAAATTGTTAAAAAAAAAAACAGATTTTTACCAAGTTGCGAATGAAACTTTCAAAAGTTCTGCCTTATAGTAGCATATATAGCTACTATTTGTTGGGAATTTGTCACGTCTTTTCTGTTATATATGTAGATCTTTCTTAATATAAATATTGTATATTTTTTATAATTATTTATCACGTAAGATCAATAGAGAATTAGGTTAAAAACTTTACTTTGTCAAAACGAATCTTGGTTTTACACCCTGTAAAATGGGTAAAAAAAAAAACATATGTATGTAAATGTGAACAAATTTCATAATCCTATCTTTAATACAAAGAGCGTGAGAAGAAGAAGAGAAAGAAAAAAATAATATACTTGAAAACTTTAAAAGCGTTTGTTGAGAAAAAAGCAGTCTTCAAGTGAATGTGCGATATATGATTAATCTTGATTTCGCCTCTTCCTTTTTCTGAGTGTACTAGTTTTTTTCCAAAAAAAAGGTATCAAGACCTATAGCTCATATCGTCAGCTCGTCAGTCAGTCAGTCAGGACAGGACGTTCGAAGCACTTTAATCTACAGATTCCCTGCCATATCTGCCTCACTTTGTGTCGTCATGCGTTCTTCCCTTGCCACTTGCTCCGTGTCTTCCATGGCCTCCACCTGCCGTTCGATACAGTGTGGCTGCTGTTCCTGCTGCTGCAGCTGGTCACACTGGCGCTCGAAGGCCTCCATGGAGCTGCAAAAGCGGCTCAGCTCGATGCGCAGACTCTCGGTGGAGCTGCTGCTGGGCGCTGCCAGGGGCAGGCCATGGATCTGGGGGCGCAGCGGGCGACGCAGGTTGCTGGATATCGCCTCGAATTCATCGCGCGACATATCGTCGCTCTCCGATTTGTCGAAGTAGCCGGATTCCACATCCGGCGTGCGCTGCTCCCCGGCCGTGGACGAGAGCATGTGGCCATAGTCGAGCAGATCCTGTGCCGAATAGAAGCATTCAACGGATTCGCGTGCGTCACGTGCGGCAATCAGAGGCACAGCCGCAGAATTGGGATTTGTGGCAGCAACCACAAGTTGTTGCAACTCCTCGTGCTGCTCCTGCTCCTCCGGCTGCCCCTGCTGCTTCTCCCCCTGCTTCTGCTGCTCCTTCTCCTGCTCCTCCTCCTCCTCCTCCTCCGCTTCATCAACAGCAGACGCTGCATTTAGTTGGTCATCGATTTGTTGCATTCGCTGCATTTCATTGGCTTCCCTTGGCTTGAGCAGCTGCCGCAGTTGCTGTGCCTCATCTGCCGATGAATCGTCATCATCGTCATCATCTGCGACATCGTCATCATCATGAAAGGTTTTATCATCGCTGCTCAGCAGCTCCTCGTTGGGATCGCTGCTCTTCTCCCTGTCCGATCCAGAGTCCGTATCCGAATCCATATTTTGTGGCCCCTCTCCGTCTGTGCTCTGAGTTCCGTACTTGCTCAATGGCTAGACATCGTCTGACTGCTCTATAATGCCCATCCAAAAACCCATTCATGTTCATACATGTTCTGTGGCCCCAAACAGCCAACAAGACCAATAAATCAATAAAGATTGACTTAAAAAGCAGAAACAACAGAAATTAGCGCCTTGCACAAGCTACATACAAATGTGTATACATACATACATCTATATATATATAAATATATATCGATGCATAGATATGTATGCTTGCCACATGCCACAAAAAACTATTTATGCTCAACCTTTGGCTCAGACGCTGCTTGTGAGTTTGTTGGCCAGCTTCTTGGGGTCACCGCAACCTGGATGACATTGCCATAATATGCCATAATCTGCCATAAATTGTTTGCTATAATATACAATTTATTACATACAAATCTGTATGCAAATAGTACACGTCACATGCTTATGCTTTGACCTTCATTTATTGCCCATTTCAAAGAAATAAAAGTTTGGCAACGCTCAATTTTTTTCTGGCTACCCTAACCTCATGGCTTGAAGGGCATGCTCAACTTAAGCACAGTTTCTAATTAGTTTATATCATACACAGAGCCCGAAACTAATTTTGAATCCTTGTCAGCTTAAGAGTTAAATCTATTTAAATTTAATGTATCTTCTTAAATTTCAGCAATATTAGCCTACAGGGTATCTAGCTGTCGATATCATTTCAGCTGCTGCTATTTATTGGACTTGGTCTTAGTGCGGATGGTAGCAACTGCATAATGCAAATATATTTCTATACGATATGCATATCTGTGCAATACATATATACATATATTTATAATATATATATACACACGTGTCTGCATTCAAAACTCATGCACAATTGGTGGTAATATTTTCAGAAATATTTTATTGGGCAGCCAAAAATTTTACGAAGCATTTAAAAATCAATTGAAATGTATCTCAAGATTAACTTTAGCATTTACTACATTAAATCTTAAATTTGGATTTTTATAACATGTACCCATGAAATAGATAAAAACGGGGTTAATCAATTTGTGCAAATCTATCTATCTATCTATCTAGAATGGGGCGTGGCAGATCCTATATATGTATATTATTGATCAGTCGATTAAGCCGTGTCTGTCTGCACGTCGAATATTGTATGCCACGCCCTCTTTACGCCCTAATCAATCTATTTTTATCTAAAGTGCATTGAAAGCAGCCAATAAACACAGAATTTATTAAAGAAACAATATTGCTCGCTCTCTGGATTTTATATTGAGTTTTAATCTAATTATTTATATCAATTAATATACTACATACCACTAAAAAAGAGATAGACAGAAATTTTTGAAAATACCAACCGCAAGTATGTAGGTCAATATCAGGGTTCAAGGCATATTATCATATGGGCTTTTTCGAAATCAATAATTGCAGGAAAATAAAGCTTTTAGTTTGTTTTTTGATTTTATAATTCAACCGAAAATTTAATTTTATTTTATCCCAATAATTTTAGTTGGGTTTTATTATATTTATTTAATAATAATATTAAATTTTCAGTTCTAACGCAAAGGAAACCGGTAAAAATTTAATATAATTTAAGTAAAATAATTTAAAAAACTTAAATTCAATTTGGGTACATAAATTTTTTTTTTTTAAATATTATTAAGAATATATTTTATAAAATAGCGCTTACCTTGCTTTTTTACAGGCATTTTGTATTTGTTGTTATTGCTTTTTGTTGTTGTTGTTTTATTTTATTATTAAGTATTATAATAAATATTTCTTGTTTGTTTCAGAAACAATCTCAGCTGCGTTTCAATATATCTAGGTTTATTTTAAATTTGACGTTAAATTCTATTTTATCACTAAATGTTTCTAGATTTTTGCTGCAATATTATTTTATAAATAAAATATTAGTCGTTTTGATAAATACGTAAGTATAGCATATTATTTGTGTAATATTTTTAGTTATTATAATTATTTTCAGTTAGTTTAATTTGTTCTATTTCTCTTCAGTTTTAAAATTAACACGCGTTAATTGTATTCATTAATAAATTTTCAGCTTTCAGCGTAGTATAAATATTCAACATTTTATTCGTTAAATATTTAAAAATTGTATTTTATTATTTTTATTATTTTCATTTAGTTTAATTGGGATCTTCTTCACTCTTAGAATAAACACGCGATAATTGTTTGTTTTTATGCTTTGGTAATTTTGCAGTTTTCCGAATATAAATATTATAATTTTTATGATATTTCAAATGGCGTTTACGCTAAATGCTGTAATCTTTGCTAGACAAACACACGCACACACACACACACACACACACCATTTCCCACATATATATATTTCTCATATATATTTTGAAAAACAAATTTGAATACTCGAAAAAAAGAAATAACAAAAAACAAAATAGCGCCTGGCGATGTCGAAATTTTTGTCGCCCGAATATGTTTGTCGGTATCTGCGGCAGCTATTGTCCGATTTCTGCTGTCTGGCTATATGCACATACATACAGACATAAGTGTAAATATGTATATGTATATAGCATCGTTTTGCGCTATTTCAGCAAAAATTCTCTTGCGGTTATTTGATTTCTGCTCTGCTCGACGCTCACACACAATTTGTATAAATATGTATGTCTGTCCGTATGTCCGTCTGTCCGTCTGTCTGCAATTATAGGCATACATTTTATAGTTCTCTGCTTTACTTTGTGTGTTTGCTTTAATATTAGAACACAAGCAACAACAACAACAACAACAACAACAAAAACAATGAAAATAAAAATCGAATTTGAATTCGAAACGAAAACACGCGCTTCGCTTTTTAGCTTTAGCTTCTTGAGTTGTAGTTTTTTTTGTTTCGATTTCGGTTTCGGCTTATTTATTAAACAAACTTGCACTGGTTGGAAGCCGTTAGGTCTGGCAACCGCGCCCCCCACAACCTACAACAGCTGAATGACGATTACGACTGAGCGACTGAACGATTGAGCGATTGAGCGAGCCAACTGAGCGAGAGCGTCCGAATCGTGCCGCTCGCTCACTCTCAGTTGCCTGTCCGGCAGCTCCTGTCAGTGCTGCCAGACTTTTGGTCAAATATGGCCAAAATTGGGGCAAATAGCGGCTACAAATAGCTAAAAAAAATGGCTAAAAAAAATGCAGATCTTAGAAAATGCATAAAACGACTTACATAAAAAGCATAAAAACTTGTATTAATCAAATAACTTTAAAAGGGTATAAAATGCATAAAATACAGTTTAGAATCTACATCAAAAATTAAATAAAAATACAGTAGAATCCGGTTATAACGACGCCGCTTATAGCGTCCGTCCGGTTATTGCGACGAAAACTCGATGGCTTGGTTGGTCCCCATACAAACTTATATGAAAGGGCCTCCGCTTATAACGTCTCCGCTTTTAGCGACAAACCGCTTATAACGACGAGATTTTTCGCAATTCAACCGGATATTGCGACGTGCCGAACAAAAAAAAAAACTTTAAAGAGGAAAATTTGATTTCTTTAAAGCTAAGTATACACGATGCAAGTAATTTGCAGCAAGTTGAAAATAACTTGCAGCAACAGCTTGCACAAGTGTTTACACCTATGCAAATATTGCAAGCAAATTACTTGCTTGAATCAATTTTTGACTTGCACGCAAACGTTTGCTTGGCTATTTCGTGCAATTAATTGCGTTAATGTCTACACGTGTTTTCATTTTTTGCTTGCAAGTGACACTTATTTCAAAGTTTAGTTGTTTTGTGAAAGGCAAGTGACACTTATTTGAAAGTTTAGTTGTTTTGTGAAAAAATTGAAAAAATTGAGTGCGCAAATTATGAATTTTTATTTTGATGTCATCATCACTTTTCTCCATTATTTCAGCAATTTCATGATAAGCACTTTGCTTTTTGTACTTATTTTTGTAGTCTGCTGACGAGACATCCCACAAAACAGAATGATTTTCGTACAAATCAATCAATTTAATTGTGTTCTCGCGATCCCACATGTTGCCCGAATCACGAAATAGAATATTCTGCTGAATAATCCTAGATTCGACTATTATGCTGAAAGTGTGGCCGTATCTTGACTAGTATTTCGATACAAATTTAGTATTTTCGATACAAAAATGTGGCATACCGATAGCAAACAGCTGTTTATTAAATGTTTAAATGTACCCATTAAAAATGGGTGAAAATTTATATTTTATTTTACAATTTGTGACTATACTGAAAAGCGCATTTAAATCAAAAAAGATAATAATGTAGCAATATCGCTCAGTGTAAATACGATATTACTTGCTGCAACTCTGCGACTGCAAGCAAGCAACATAGGCAAGTAAGCAAGCAGTTGACGCAACAAAAATAACGACAAAACAAAGTATACACACGACAAGCAAAAAAAATTGCTGCAAGCAGTTTAAGCAAGTTATTTACTTGCAGCAAATTAGTTTCACTCGTGTTCACACGTGCAAATTTCATTGCAGCAACCAACTTGCTGCAAATTACTTGCATCGTGTGTACTTAGCT
>JAWNNJ010001302.1:0-23898 GCA_035045125.1 Hypselothyrea guttata
AGCGCTGTCAATTATTTACCTATATATATATATTTTGTCTCCCATCAAAATCCGCTTCTAAACGCCCAAATCGCGCAATTCTGCACAATATTGTAAAAGCGAACAGGCGAAAAGGCGAAAAAAGCGCACAAATGTTTGCCAAACATAACTGAGACTGCAATTCCAGTGTGTGTGTGTGTGTGTGTGTGTGTGCAGTGTGCGTGTGTGTGTGCAGCGTGTGTGTGTGTGTGTGTGCTGTGTGCGTGTGTTTGTGTGCAATGTGCAGTGTGCAGCAACAACAAAATACACAAATACACATATACAAATGAAGGAGGAGGAGCTGCTGCGGCTCCATTGACAACCCAGCCCAAAAAGCAGAAGCAGCGGATGGAAGAGAGATAGGTGAAGAGAGGTGAAGAGCAGCGCAGCAAAGCGAAAAAAGGCAAAGCGTAAAGGGAAAACAGCAAAAGCCAAGCGGAAAAAGCAGGAAAAAGCAGAAAAAAAAGCCAAAAAAAGCAAGCGAAAAAAAAACACAAAGCAAATACAAGAACAACAAAATTGTATATATTTTTTTGCTCCTAACGAAAGAGAGGCAAAAAGAGAGCAAGCAAAACAACAACAAAAAGGAATAAGCAAAACAACAACAAAAAAAAAACGGCCAACGATATGGATGGGGAGCGGGGCAATGGGCAGGAGACGAAAGTGATTTATCACATTGACGACGAGAGCACGCCGTATTTGGTCAAAATTCCCATACCCTCCGCTCAGGTGACGCTCAAGGACTTTAAAATGGTGCTGAACAAACAGAACAACAACTACAAGTACTTCTTTAAAGGTAATCCAAACATAATCATCATTATCATAATAAGCATGCTACATGTTGTGTTTGTTTGTTTTTCCCCTTCCAGTCGATGGACGCGGACTTTGGCGTTGTTAAGGAGGAGATCGCCGATGATGCCACAATCTTGCCTTGCTTCAACGGTCGCGTCGTCTCCTGGCTGGTGAGCGCCGACGGCACCAACCAAAGCGACAACTGCTCCGAGCTGCCGCCCAGCGAATGCGAGCTGCGCGTGCGCAATCATCTGCAGCTGCAACAGCAGCAGCAACAACAACAGCAGCAGCAGCAACAACAGCAGCAGCAGCAACATCAACAGCAACAGCAACAACAGCAGCAACATCAGCAGCAACAACAACAAATGAAGCTGACGCCGTTGCAGCTGCTGCAGCCGCCGCCCTTAACATATCAATCGGCGTCGGTGCTGTCCAGCGATCTGGACTCCACCAGCCTGTTTGGCACCGAGTCGGAGCTAACGCTGGACAGGGACATGACGGACTACAGCAGCGTGCAGCGGTTGCAGGTGCGCAAGAAGCCGCAGCGTCGCAAAAAGCGTGCGCCCAGCATGTCGCGCACATCCTCATACAGCTCCATAACGGACTCGACCATGTCCCTCAACATCATCACCGTCTCCATCAACATGGAGGCCGTCAACTTTCTGGGCATCTCAATTGTGGGGCAATCGAATCGTGGCGGCGACGGCGGCATCTATGTGGGCAGCATCATGAAGGGCGGCGCTGTGGCGCTCGATGGTCGCATTGAGCCGGGCGACATGATCTTGCAGGTGAACGATGTGAACTTTGAGAACATGACGAACGATGAGGCGGTGCGGGTGCTCAGGGAGGTGGTGCAGAAGCCGGGACCCATTAAGCTGGTGGTGGCCAAATGCTGGGATCCCAATCCCAAGGGTTATTTTACCATACCGCGCACTGAGCCGGTGCGTCCCATTGATCCGGGCGCCTGGGTGGCGCATACACAGGCGCTGACCTCGCACGACAGTATTATGGCGGAGATACCGGAACCGATCAAGGAGCGTCTGGATCAGAACAATCTGGAGGAGATCGTCAAGGCGATGACCAAGCCGGACAGCGGTCTGGAGATCAGGGATCGCATGTGGCTCAAGATCACCATACCGAATGCGTTCATCGGTGCGGATGCGGTCAACTGGGTGCTGGAGAACGTTGAGGATGTGCAGGATCGCAGGGAGGCGCGACGCATTGTCTCCGCGATGTTGCGCAACAATTACATTAAGCATACGGTCAACAAGTTGACCTTCTCGGAGCAATGCTATTATGTTGTTAACGAGGAGCGTAATCCCAATATGCGTCAACATTCGCATTCGCATACGCTGGGGCATCCGCATTCGCATCCGCATGCGCTCAGCCATGCGGATACGGAGAGCATTACAAGCGACATCGGACCGCTGCCCAATCCCCCCATCTATATGCCATACTCGGCCACGTACAATCCAAGTCACGGCTATCAGCCCATCCAGTACGGCATCGCCGAGCGTCACATCTCGTCCGGTTCGAGCAGCTCCGATGTCCTAACCAGCAAGGATATATCCGCATCGCAGAGCGACATCACCTCGGTCATCCATCAGACCAATCAGCTGACCATCGCCGCCCATGGCTCCAATAAATCCTCAGGCTCCTCCAATCGTGGTGGAGGAGGGGGCGGCGGCGGAGGAGGAGGCAACACCAATGATCAGGACGTATCCGTATTTAATTACGTGCTGTAGAAATTTTTTGCAATGAAATTGTGTGTGTTTATTATTAACGAATTAATTAATTAATTAATATAATTATTCTTTTTATACATATACGCGTATACAAGAAAACCACAAACAAAACCACAATATTATAATAATAATAATAATAATAATAACAATAATGATAATGATATGTATATTTATAAGCTAATTATGAGCATAATCATCGTGATTGTGTGCTAAACGATAGCGATAACGATAACAATTACGATTATGATAATGCTAACGCTAACGCTAAACTTACACGATTAATAGCCTATTTCCTCGAGCACAAATGTGACGAACCACTTCATTCAAACGACGAACCACTTCATTCAAATGACGAACCACTTCATCCAAATGACAAACCGCATCATCCAAATGTCGAACTTGAACCAAATGACAAAACACCTCATTCAAATGCACCACATCAACCAAATGACGAACCACATCATTCAAATGCCGAAGCAGTTCATCCAATACAAAAATGACCACCGTCATTTGAATGATATGAGGCGTCATCTAAAATAACACAATGAGCTCACATTTTGGGCTCGTGGAAATCGGCTATAACCCGGTGTCGATCGGCCTTTGTCTTATCAAACGCCAAGCCGATGACGATGATGAGGACGGCGATCATCGCGGATACGAGATTGACGAGTTGAAGCGGCAGCGGCAGCTTGGAGCTGAGTTTTTCGGTTGCATGACGAATAAATGTAATAGCCAGTTGAAAAATCAAATTCAGCATAGGCGTCAGATGATAATTTTGAATAAAGTTCTAAGAATTTAGTAATCAAAACAAAAATACAAACCAATTGCGTGATTATTTCTATCGTAGTATTAAGGCAAAAACTGCTTGGCAATGTGGAAACTGGAAAGAAAATATTTTTATTTCAAATCGAACCCGAAGTGAAACCAAACCCAAACCTCAACCTGCTGAACCAAACTATTTTTGGACTCTATACTCTGAAAAAGTACTATAGAGTCTATCAGTATTAACACCTACATAGATCTTGTAAACTATAATAGCTTGAAACATCGTATTTGGTATTTAGGTTTTCCTATGCAGTAAGTAGATCAAGTTTGCTAACCATAAAATCTCTCTGTAGCTAAAGTTATAAAACCAAAGACTTGTTATTTGGCGTATACGTAGCTCATCTTATTCTCTATCAATGTTTTGAATTGCATCACGATTGGATAAGAAACAGTGAAGATATGTAAAAGAAAATGTGTGTGTAGGCCGTAGGCATGCGCTGTAATTATTATTATTATAAACACAAAGTACTGGGTTTGCTACTGTTGGTTGCGTCCGACTGATCCGCTTCGTCCTTACTGTATTGAAATGATTTTTGTCGGGTGCAGCATTTTTAATAATGCGCGTTGCGGTGCGTGTATGATCCATTATAAACTACATCATCTTATACGCCTTTAATTATATTAATTTTTCTGTTTCAATTTAGGAGTTAACTAAATTCAGTTATTTTTCGCTTAAAATAAAATAATATTACTTATAAAAAGTTATTTATTAGCTAAATGCCTGAATTTCAAATGACGCGCGCTTTCGCTTTGCCTTGCAACACTGGCACTGTTATCGAAATCGATAGCTGCCACAGCTATCGAGTTAACACAACATTTGTAAACAACAAACAATAAACAACAAAAAATGGCAGCGGAGGTGGAGACGGCGACAACTGCCGATAAATTTTCAGCCAATGCTGAGGAATTGGAAAATTACTATTTAATGCTGGAAGCCGGCAATATACCCGACCTGCAGTGGCAATTCCCAGGTCGACGGGCGCCGTCACCCGACGCCAATGCCACGGGCAACAACAAAGAGCTCGAAGCTGCCACAGAAGCCATCGAACAGGAGTAAGCAGATATATATCTATATAGATTATGTATATATATATATATATATATATATATAAAATATATACTTATATAAAATATATATATATAAAACCAGTTGCTCTCGTAGCTCCTTTGCTTTTGCCATTGCTCAGTCTTACGGAATGAGCAGCAAATTACCAGAACAATTGCGTGTATTTTTTCACTTAATCTTTTTTTATACCCTGTGCCCATTGAAAAATGGGAAAACAGGGTTAATAACTTTGTGCGAATGTATGTAACAGCCAGAAGGAGGCGTGGCAGACCCCACAAAGTATATATATTCTTGATCAGGATGACGAGCTGAGTCGATATAGCCATGTCTGTCTGTCTGTCCGTCTGACCGTCTGTCCGTCCGTCCGTCTGTTTGAACGCGTCGATCTCAGCAACTATAAAAGCTAGAAAAGCCGTTTTGGTCATTCCTGCAAGGTGTATACCATACGCAGAACAAGTTTACTTCAAATCTTGGATGCCACTCCCCTTCCGCCCACAACGAGCATAAAAAGAATTCATTTGCCAATTTAAGAGACACAAATCGAGTTATATAAATTCTGTTTTCAGTTATTCGTAGGTCTATATCAGGCGCAGATAGGGCTTTTTTCAAATGTTTGATGCCACGCCCCTTTTACGCCCTAATTCATAAAAACTGAATAACAAGCGTAATATTGAAGATAGAACGTTGTTATTCGGTATATATACTCTCTTTCATTATATTTAACTATCCTGAAAAGCGCATTAAAATCGGTTAATAAACACAGGAGTTATAAGCCAAACAATATTGCAGGCGTTGCACGCTCGCTCACTAGCAGCGCGGCCAATTAAGCGGCACATATAGGAAACGTAGCACAGAAAGCATTGCTGCTACGCTGCGTATGACAGTTTTATAAAATTTTATAAAAAATATAGGGCACAGGGTATAAGACAGTTGGGCCCGTCCGACTGATCTGCTCCGCCCATTCTGGTTTAATACAGCAAATTAAAAAAAAAAAATTGCTCGCGTCAAAGTATTAGTGTTTTTCTTTGTGTGTATTGTTGCGTGCTCTGCCCATAAGCAGATTTTTACATAATACTTATATTCGCTCACATTTCGATCTTGACTCTTGCAGGCCACAAAAAGCCAACGATTTCGACTTCAGCGACGAAGTTGCCCCAACCCAGATGCGTGTCCGAAGCCAAACGTCCACGCCAAAGTCGGCCAAGAAAAAGACGGCTAACTTTGCCGGAGTTTTGGAGACGCTAAAAAAGAAAAAAACCGAAGGATCCTAGCACTTAAGCGCGCTATATGGCACTATATAAATTGGATTAGCATATAAGACTAAAGTGGAGCTAAGATTATTGTAAATTGTAATTATATATCGAAGCAGTTTCGCTTTTAAATTTGTAAATTTGCTTGTACTATTAATAGTAGTAATATCTCTGTATTGAACATATAACAAATAGCATTAAGTTGCAAATGATACCGAAAAATTGTATACATTTTTTTGAAAATTGTAAGAATTTCTAGTATTAGGAAAACAATAAATTTAGAAGTGAATAGAAATAGAAATATATAAAAAATTATAAAAAAATTTTACAAAAATAAACAATAAAATTCTATAAAATTATATTGTTTCGGAATTATATTTATATTTATTTTATTTTAATCAACATATAGCTTTGAAGCTCCGAATAGAAGTGAATAGAAATATAATATTTTTCTAGTCGTTTACATTTGAACTGGGCATAGCCTACTAATAGAATTATTATTTTTTTTTACAATTAATCAAATATTTAATTAGTGTTATTCGATTAACTATGCTTGCTTTTAGACTGAACACAGTCACCAGGACACATTTGCTACACACGACTGTAGCTAGTGCTATCTCTTTCTAGCTGGCTTGTCGACTGTCTCTTTCTATTTTGCAAAAGAGCGCATAAAATCGGCGTCTATTTAAGGATCCTAACTACATGATATGCATATTTTATTTCTTTTATGAAAACCAGTGAGGAGGGAGCAGATCAGTCGGATGGAAGGCCACAGTCGGAAGTAACAGACAGTAGCATACCCTACACTTTGTGTTTTGAGTCGAGCAAATTGTATATTGCATATCTTCGCTGTTTCTTAGCCGATCGTAATCAAATTTGCAACATCCATGAAGAATGCGATAGACTACTTACAAGCCTGATTTCATGTCTATAGCTTCAATATTGTGGCTGCTGTGGCGCTTATAGATTGAAAGATATATCTGCGTAAGAATTGGGGGAAAATTAAATCTTAAAAAATCTTAATCAGCGCATAGAATTGGAATATCTCCATATAAAAAATGGTGTTTCTAGCTTTTATGGACCTTTTTGTTGTATTTTACAGGGTATAAAAAACCAAACTCATACAATTGCGTTATTTAATTCATTTTTTATTAAGTTAAAATGGCATACACGGTACATATATAAAGTATAATTGACTGTCTTTGAAAATGTCGTCAATTCGTTGTGATTTTCCAATCGTTTTGTTTTGTTTGTTTTTTTTTTGTCGTTTTTGTATTTTTTATATTTTTTGTTTATACAAAGTTGTACATGTTTATTAGGTTCCGTAGGTTTATGTGCGCATATTTGAATGTGGCATAAGATATTACAAAATATGCCCTATTTAGTCTAATCGCTTGCATCAACATGAAATTCAAGTGGATTTTGTTGTAAGTGTAAAACGCCAATTCAATTCACGAACAATTTTAAAAAATGTACATCAAAAGGCTAAGCAATATTTAACAACGTTTGTCTAAAAAGTGTATATAGTTTAACAAACTAAACTGAGAAATCTTGAGACGATTTGAAATGTGCTCAATAGATGTATAATATATAAAAAAGAGAGAAGGAAAACGTCATAGTATAGCAACGGTAGGTGCAGAATTGGATCAAGTTTAGATCGAGTTATACAAGTATATAAATATATATATATGTGTACATACATATACATCTACAGCTACATATACATATACCATATACATACTTAAGCTTAAATACAAAGAAACTTCGTTGCCATAAAGCACGTGCGTTCAACGTTTTTGAAACGTCTCTGTGTGTGTGTGTGTTTGTGTGTGTGTGTGTGTGTGTGTGAAGTGACTAAAATTATAAATTATAACAACTTAATAGACTAACAGATTATGAAAACATCAACAATGCATTTCTTGATATTATTTATATATTATATATGGCTTCAATTGCCGCAGTTTGTGGCGCCTCCCAGTTGCTGCTGCTGGTGATGCTGCTGCTGCTGCTGCTGCGGACTTCCTGTGGCAGCAGTGGCAGCCACATTAACGCCAATCTCCCGATGGATTATCTGCTTGATCTCCTTGAAGGTGGGCCGACTCTTGGGCGTCTGATGCCAGCAACGGGACATCAGCTCAACGTACACAAACTGCGGACACAGCTCCGGTTTGCGTAAGCTGCAAAAAGCAAATGTATCAAATACATCCAGTAAATAATAAATAATTAATAAATTATTGTTAGTAAATAATAAATTATTGTTTTCCTGAAATATTGCAGATGCTATCGCAGCCAGCGTTTTATGAAATTTCTCATCGAATTCGAGTCTTTCTGGAGTCTGCTTCTGATCAAATATTATTATTATAAATTAGCTCGTTTTCTGATCATAAATTATACTGTTGAAGGGATTCTATTCTATTGCTAGCTGGGATTTCTTTTTAAGGGTACATTTTGATAATTTTCGAATCATATTTTGATCGATTTGGGTCTGTACCTATTCAAAAATGGGAACTACAGGGTTATCACCTTTGTCAGAATAAATATAACAGGAAGGCGGCGTGGTAGACCCCACAAAGTATATATATTCTTAATCAGTGTGACGAGCTCGTCGATTTAGCCTTGTCTGACTGTCTGTCCGTCTGTTTGAACGCGTCGATCTCAGCAACTATAAGAGCTAGAAAAGCCGTTTTGATCATTTCTGAAAGGTTTACTTCAAATCTTGGATGCCACTCCCCTTCCGCCTACAACGAGCATAAAAAGAATTCATTCGCCAATTTAAGAGACACAAATCGAGTTATATAAATTCTGTTTTCTGTTGTTCGTAGGTCTATATCAGGCGCAGATAGGGCTTTTTTCAAATTTTGGATGCCACGCCCCTTTTACGCCCTTATTCATAAAATTTGAATAACAAGCGTAATATTGAACATAGAACGTTGTTATTCGGTATATATACTCTCTTCTATTATATTAAACTTTCCTGAGAAGCGCATTAAAATCGATCAATAAACACAGGAGTTAAAGGCGAAAAATATTGCAGGCTTTAATTAAATTTGTATATACTGTATTTGCGAACGCGCAGCGCGAGCTTTTTTTCTATTGATTTTTGATATTTTGAGAACATTTATGAGTAATTTTTGACTTATTTACTGATCTTCGGGTCGCGCATAATATTAATCTTTTGTTAATCATTTTAACGACTCAAAAAAGAATCACAAAGGTGATGATTGTAAAAATGAGCTTTCAAATGCTTGTTGGAATAATACAAGTTACTACAAATAGTAAACGCTAAACATAAAAAAATTAAAATACAAAATAAAATACAAAAAAAAAAAAAAATCTAAGAAATCCATTAACTTTGCTCACCGTTCGCCACGACGCAGGCGTCTGAGAAAATCGTCTTGGGTTAAGTCTTGGCCTGGCAACAGATTCGGCGTTTCGCCTCGGGAGAACATCTCAAAGAGCGTTACGCCATAGCTCCAAACATCCGAGTACGATGAGAATTTGCAGGTCTCAATGGCCTCCGGTGAATACCTGACGTAAGCAAGTTTATTAATTAAATGCATATAATTAGCTTAATTTAAATTAATTAATGCTAACCATTTAATGGGTATGTCACGCTGACTGGTGCCGTAGTAATAGCCATCGTCATTGGCAAGCTGGGCCAGCCCGAAATCCGAATTTTCACACAGGAACGATCGACCAAGATATTACGCGCTGCCAAATCGCGATGAATAACGCCCTGATCGAACAAATACTCCATGCCCTGTGGATATATAAATGCCAATATAATATTGTTCCATTCTCAATTAGTAGGAGGGTGCTACAGATCTATCAGATTCATCATCAGATATAGAATAAATTATTCTAGTAGTACATTATATAGTATATTGTCAATTCTATTTAAACATCTAAAGGCGATAAGTCGGTCAACCAAAATAAATAAAAAAAAAGCTGTGGCAGCAGTAGCTTTTTGCGGTTTGCGGGGAAAGGGGGGGAGGTATCCAAAATCTAAAACAAACTCTGCTGCTTACGGAATAGGAGAACCTAAATCCCGAAAATGGTGTCTCTAGCTCTTATAGTTGCTGAGATCTAGGTGTTCATACAGACGGACAGACAGACGGATAGACCGACGGACGGACGGACATAGCTATAACGACTCGGCTTGTCGTCCTGATCAAGAATATATATACTTTATGTGGCGTGACACGGCTCCTTCTGGGTGTTACACACATTTCCTCTTTGCACTAAGTTAATAGACCCTTTTTACTTTTTTAAAGTAAAGGGTCTAAACATAAAGGACGGAACCGATCTGTCCAGGAATTAAAGCTCGTGACAAGAATTCATGTGTGAGGCAGCGACAATGTGTCGCAACACAGGCAGCCAATGTATGGAATGTAAAATACACGCAATTGTTCTTGTAATTTGCTCTTAAGAGCAAGAGCGTTCACATATACGACCTGCTCAACCCATAAGAAGGAGCAATTGCAAACACAAAAGAGCCACCAGAGCAACGGCGCTCAAAATAGACTACTGGCATAGTCTGTATAGATCAGGGGATTCACATAGGATATGAACCTTAACAAAATGACAATCAAACGAAATGACTTACATTTGCGATGTCTAGCGCAAAGTCCAGGAGGCGTGCATTGGTTAGGCTGGGCTTGTGCGTGCTCAGGTATACGTTGAAGGAACCAAACTCTATGTACTCCATGATGATGCACAGGGATTTGTCCACCCAGTATTTGAACTTGACGACATTGTCGTGATTCAGCGAGCTCATGATCTCGATCTCGCGTGTGCCATTGTTGGCCTGTACGGTCGCCAGCTTCTTGATGGCCACCTGCTCTTTGGATTTGGTCGAGTCTTTGTATTCGAGTACGCCGCGATACACGGTGCCGTAGTGTCCCTGGCCAATCTTGTCCTTGTCCCGATAGATGACCTTACAGTCCGGCAGTTGCATGACCCGCGGCCAGTCCATCACACGCGGCCAATCGTGCGCCAAGACCCTGCCCGAATCGTGGGCGGCCCCGCCCCCATTGGCCAGGCCATGCCCATTGGTGCCGTATTGGCCAGGATAGTCCGCATCAGCGGTGTAGTCAACTGTGAAAAATATATATAGGAAAAATGTTTACAAAAAGTAAGCAATGGGCAGTAGCAGGCGGTAGGCGTGGCAGATCACATTAAGTATATGTGTATATCGAAATTGATTTTCCCACCTTATTTATTTATAAACCAATTGCAAAATTATGCAGAAAACACTAAAAAATTTAGAATTTAAGGCCCATATTGGTATTATGGGGGGATTAAACTACCTAAACGGAAAAATCCATTTTTCTTGAACTTTGAATGCGCATAGCTTTACCAAAACGCAACAGATTTTCAAACGGTGTGGTTTTTCCTTAATCATTTTAGTTCGAAAATAAAATGTAAGCATTAAATCAAGGAAAAAAAAAATTGACATTTTTGAGAAAATTTTAATTTTTAAAATACATATATGAAATTTTTAGGAACAAAAATTTTTTTTTTCAATTGTAAGAGTTAATGCGTAATCGAATTGTATTGCAAAATTAAGCAGAAAAAACCAAACATGAGAGCATTTGGTCGAATAATTTAGATTTTAGGGCCAATATTGGTATTATGGAGGATTACCGGGCAAGCCCGACTGTATCTATATACCCAATACTCTATACCCTATAATTACTCCAGGTAAGAAGCGCCACCAAGCAGTGAAACATCGATATATCAAACAGTTTAGAAAACATCGATAGCTGAGGGTTACCGCAGTCGGTTGCGTCCGACTGTAGAGCTACTGTAGAGCTTATAGGGCACACTCACCTGTTTCCAGCTCAGTTTCAGGCACATCGTAGTTGCATTGCAAACGAGTCTTAATGGCATTCAGGCGCGTGAATATATCATGATGATTGAAACGATTGTTCGGATCGTCGCTCCAGCCATCCATGATGGTGTTGTACATCTCCGTGGGACACTGATCCGGTTCCAGGGGTTTCAAAATGCCGCCGTAGATGGTGCGATTGTTCAGTAAATCGACCTGCTGCATTTCATGCCATGGCACGCGACCTCGCGCAAAGATCTCATAAATAGTTGTTGCAAACGCCCATAATTGTGTGCTGGAGTCGAGTTTGGCTGCCTCCAGATTGTTGTAGTAGCCCCTGGGTATCCAGGGGGAGCTGTTAATGGAATAGCTGAATTAGCAAATAAAATTCCAGCGATCGAATCAAAGTGAAACTCACTCGGATTGCTTGTAGGGACGTGGCAGGCCGGGATCACTGATTTTGGCATCGAGCACATATTGATCGGGCTGATATTTCGTCACATGCAGATTCGCGCAGCGTATATAGCTATGTATGATCTTATTATCCTCCAGATAGTGCATGCCACGCACCAGACCATGCATCAAGTCCAACAGACAGTACATACTGATGTTCGGATGCACCTGAAGAAACTTATTCAATGGCCCGTATTTGGAGTACTCCATGACCATCGTGTATGGCACCGATAGCGTCAAGCCGTACAGTTTGATGAACTGCGGCGATTGTATCAAGCTCCAAGTGTGCGCCTGATCCATAAACTCCTGAAAGTTCGTATCGTCCTTCAGCATTTTAATGGTCACCGGCACATCCTTGAACGATCCCTGCTGCACCCAGTCGCCACGTATGGTCAGCACCTTGTCGTCATCGTTCTGATGGATCCAATCTGAAAGGCAGGCGGATTGTCAGAAAATACGGGAAATGCCGAAGCTTTACGTTTGCTTCGATTTTGATTTTGCCTGGTTCATTATAATATCGTTTGGTTCGCAATAAAAAGTTCCTTCGCATTTCGGTTTAATTTAAATCCGGTTTATAGCTTTACTCGAAGATCATAGTACTACGGACGGAACACTACGAGACCGTCCTAATAAGATATAGGCATAGTTTGGCTTATCTAGAAAAATCTTTTCTTTTACTTAAGTCCCTAAAAGATGCTCGATTTTGTGCGAGACATTAAACTGTTGAAAGTATTTTAGTTAGACGGGGCTACAAGATTGATCTCTGTCGATTCCCTAGTTACTGATATTAGTAGTAATTAAACATAACAATTGTTAAGATATAGATCTCAATACAATATAAATCCCAGTGGGTTCCTAAGTTATAGGTTATTACATAACTATCGTTAAGGGTTAGATATAGATATCCATAGATCTCTGTCGGTTCCCAAGTTAGTTAGTAGTAATAATCACAACTAAACAATCGTTAGGGGTTAGATATAGATCTTAATACAATATAGATCTCTGTAGGTTAACAAAGTAGTAAGTAGGTAAACAATCGGGGTTAGATATAGATCTCAATACAATATAGATCTTTGTAGGTTAACAAAGTAGTGACAATAGTAATAATCACACAAGAGGCGTTAGACATAGATACAAATCTCTGTTGATTCCCAAGTTAGTGACAATAGTAATAATCAGACATAACAATCGTTAGGGGTTAGATAGTTACCATTATACCACTGCAGGTCGGTATTGGGATTGAATATCTGTGGATTTCGTCGCTGCAATTCAGCCTCGCTTAGTTTATTTTCAGTCTTTTTGGTTTTCAAGTTTTTGGGCAAACAGAGCAGCAGCAACGGAGGCTTGTCATATTTGGATGCCGGTATTCGGGTGCGCTCCGTGCTGTCGGTCTGTATGAATTGTGCCAGCTCCGGCAGCTGATCGAATATATGCTCATCGCCGCTGTACGCCAATCGCCATTTGTTGTCTTTGCGCACGATCTTGAATGTTTCCGTCTGGCAGCGTTCCTGATTGCCGTTCCTAAACATGCTGCAAGAGAGATAAGAAAGTGCGACAAACGATGTTGAATCATTACTGCATTCTGTTGCAGTTTTCTTGCACTCACATTCTGGTATTTATATCTATATAGTATGTGTTGTATTCCCTATCGCACTGCCGCACAATGTAACTGCCGCACTTATCGCCATTCTCGTGCAGTTTCATAAAGGAATAGCCGCCTCCAATGGGCCCATGGCAATACAAGCGATTCAACTCCTCCAGCGAGGGCGTCTTGTACGAGGGACACAAGTCCTGCATCCATTTTACAGTCAATCTGCAATTGAAACAATTGTTAAATCATATCATATAATCATGTCATTCGAATGACGGTGATTATATTTGTATTGCATGTACTGGTTCGTCATTTGAATAAAGTGGTTCGTCATTTGGATGAAGTTTTTGGTCTTTTGGATGAAATGATTCGTCATTTGAATAAAGTTCGTCATTTGGATGATGTGGTTTGTCATTTGAATGAAGTAGTTTGTCATTTTAATGAAGGGCTTAGACATATAGATGAACTGGTTCATCATTTGAATGAAGTGGTTCGCCATTTGGATGAAGTGCTTGGTCATTTGGATGAAATGGTTCGTCATTTGAATGAAGTTGGTCATTTGAAAGATGTGGTTTGTCATTTGAATGAAGTAGTTTGTCGTTTGGATGAAGTGCTTTGACATTTAGATAAACTGGTTCGTCATTGGGATGAAGTTCGTCATTTAGATGATGTGGTTTGTCATTTGGATGAAATGGTTCGTCATTTGAATAAAGTTCGTCATTTAGAAGATGTGGTTTGTCATTTGGATAAAGTGGCTCGACATTTGGATGAAGTACGTCATTTGAATGAAGTGGTTCGTCATTTGTAAAGAATAAAACAAATTGATTCGATCTACTTCGCTCTCACCTTATATAAATGCCCAAGTAGGAGATGAACGACTTCATTTCGTGCTCCGTCTCGAAGCGCATGTGATAACCGCGCGGAAAACCGACGATTTCGATGCGCACCAGCTGCTCGCTCTCCTTGTACAGCGAGAAGATGTCCTCGACCACGCAGACCAGGCTCCACTGTAAGAAAGAGTAGCGAATGAAGCAAGAAGTTATAAAAGGGGCAGAAAACTTGGACAGAGTTGGGTCACCTTTAGCGTTGCCTCGGATGTGACCCTGGCGAGCTTGAGGCCCGGATCGGCGGAGTCATGGAACCACAATCTCACATAGACCGGTATGGAGTTGGGCTGCAGCTGCGCCGCTCGCCGTCGATGCGAGTGGGCGTGGGAGGGGGCGGTGGAGCCTCGCAGGGTGTAGGTGTCGCTGCCGCTGTCATTGCGCTGATGCCCATTGCCGGTTATGCCGGTGATGGTGGTGGAGAGCGTCGCATTGGAGCCGCTGACGAGCGTGGACGTCGAGTTGGAGTTGGTGGTGCGTGTGGAGTGATTGATGCTGCCGCTGTTGTTGTTGTTGCCCAGAGGCGGCTGTGTGCCGGACTCATTGGGAAAGTACTCGACGTTGGCCCGGAACTGTTCCGTCAGATAGGTGGGCGCCAGATTGCAGATCTGATGCACATAATGCCACTTGAGGCTGTTCACCGCCGGCTGGCTGGCGCTCAGCTGCCGGAATGTGCTGCGTATTTTGGCGCGCACAAAGATGCGATGCGCACGCCACAGACTGCGCGGCAGATAGCTCTTGTAGGCCTTCTCCACGACCTGCGGCTGCAGCTGTTGCTCCTCCTTGTCGATCAGCATGTCCATCACCGCCAGGCCCATCACCTTGTCCTTGTGCTCCGGATAGCGTATCTCCGCGATCTGTTCGTGCAGCATATCGTAGCGCATCTGATGGTACAGATACTTGTGGCAATTGGGATCGATCTCCGCCAGCTGTCGATCCATATCGGGCACACGAAATCGCATGCGAAAGCAATAACGGCTGTTGCAGCTCAACGGCTCGCCAGGCAGCTGCCACTTGTGGCGACTCGAGGGGCAACTTGAATTGGAGCTGCTGGAGCTGCTGGAGCTGTGCTCGCGCAGGCCAAACAGCAGCATCGCCGTCGGCAGTATCTCCATGTGGCGACAGATGCTGACGCAGATCTCCTCGCAGAGCAGATTGGCTGGGAATTTCTCATAGTCGCGCCTCATGAAATTGTAGACGTGGATGAGGCCGTCGTTGGCGATGTTCGGATTCGAGCTGCCGCTCTGCAGCGAGGCTGTGGTGAAGCTGCCGCTGTCCGCCAGCGACGTGCGTCCGCTGCTGCTGTCGTCCATGCCACAAGTTGCAAGGTGCGCGGGGGGTGGGATGGTAATCTAGGAGGGAGGGGGGGCTTATCCGCCTGCGCCTGCGGTTGGCAGTGTGCGGCTCTTAGGCATAGATTTACTGTTTTACAGTTTTACAGTTTTATAGATTTATAGCTTTATAGCCACAACAACAAAACAAAACACATTCGAGCGGGAGGGGGCACCGAATGTTGGGAGTGGGGGTTTTAGCTTTTATGCTAATTTTTGTTGTTTTTTTTTTTGCTGCCTATTTTAGGCCTAATGCTGCTGTGCGTTGCAGCCTCATCAAGCGTGTTTGTCTTGTATTTTTCTTGATTTTTTTTACACTGCAGTTCGCAATTGGCAAATTCAAATTTTAATCTGCGTTGCATGAACACATACAAATAAAGTAAACACAAAAGACGAAAAAAAAATGAACGGCATTGATTGTTTTTGCCTGGCTGTGCCTTGGCCCAACTATCGATAACTTGTTGCAGCTAATGCAGG
Organism: Hypselothyrea guttata; assembly: GCA_035045125.1. NCBI lineage: Eukaryota > Metazoa > Arthropoda > Insecta > Diptera > Drosophilidae > Hypselothyrea > Hypselothyrea guttata. The sequence continues at coordinate 16,263 of JAWNNJ010001302.1, forward strand.
TTGTCGGCTCGCTCGCACGCACAGCGCCAGGCATAGCGGTTGCTCCCTCTACAGGCCGGCAAACGAACTCGAACGTAGCGATATAGCATTTTACAGCACTGTCGCCGCTCAGCGTTGCCCATTTAGCGGGATTTTTTGAATTATATTTATGCTTTAACATAATATCAATCCCTCCCCGCGTAAAAATCGTAATCGACAAAATTAAATATTGTCTAGTTTATTTTATTTTAAATATATATTAGATAAACCTATGATATAAGTTACTTTAGACAGTAACAGTAAAACATAGCAAATAAAAACAAATTTAAATTAAGATATTAATAAATAAATAAATATGTTTATTGTTTGCTATTTTTGAACTGTTTTTCACACATATTGATTTCCCTATATGTTTATACATTCAGCAATTTTATTTATATATGTAAGGTTAATTTTTAGCTATTTTTGAGCTGTTTCGTGTTACAAATCTAGCCAACTCTGGCAGCACTGTCGGTGCTCGCTGCTCGTTGCTCTATGTGTCAATCAGGTGGCAGCACTGTGACTGCAAGTGTTGTTTTTATATAACCTCAAAACTACAAATTCCCAGTAACAGGGAGCGAAACAGTTTAAATTAATTTATTTTAGATAATTGACATAAAGACAGACAAATAGGCAAATAAGCATGGCTGATTTCGAGGGTCTGTCCGACAACGACAAGGAGCTGCAGGAGTTCTTAATGATTGAGAAGCAGAAGCAGGAGCTCAATGCACAGGTACGAATAAAATTAAATAAAACTTGAATGAAACAAATTAAATGATTGCATTTAACGCAGATACACGAGTTCAACGAGATCTGCTGGGAGAAATGCATCGGCAAGCCGAGCACCAAGCTGGATCATGCCACAGAGACGTGCCTCAGCAACTGCGTCGATCGCTTCATCGACACCTCGATGCTGATAACGCAGCGCTTCGCGCAGATGCTGCAGAAGCAGAGCGGCGGCATGTGAATGTGGCACGTTGCAAGTAGCCTTAACTTCCACTCCAACTGCAACAACAACAACAGTTACAAATACAGTTACACAATGCCCGGAACCAGTGCGCGTGGAACCAGCGGAACCAGCCAGTCTGGTTCATCGGCAGTTTTATTTTAGTTAATTACAAGATTTAAGAAATTTACCATTTACGCTGTGCATGGCGCTGCTAAATTCACTTTGACAACATGTAAAATTCGAAATCCCCATGCCAAAGCAAAAAGCAAGCGCCCAGAAAAGAGGAACCGCTGAAGAACCTGATGAACCGAACCAGTGGAATCCCGTTATACCCTAGAATTTGTTTTTGTTTTCATTTTACATTTCCCCAATCGGTTGAAACTTCAATAAACATTACAGCAAAATGTTAAACAATTTAACCGCAAACAGTGTTGCCAGCTTGGCTTTATTATTGGCTAGGTTCAGCGTATTACAAAGTGGAAGAGCTTATAAGTTTTGCAAATAGCTTTTATGCATAAACTTGACTTAAACAATATACATATTTTAAATGTTTCGCATAAAAAGAACTCCAACGAGAGTTGGGCCTTCGAGAGTTCGTCCAAAAATAGTTTGGCTAGCAAGAGTTGGGCCAGCGTGAGTTGGTCTAATGAGAGTTCGTCCAAAAGGAGTTCGGCCAGCGAGAATTGATCTAGCGAGAGTTGGGCCAGCGAGACTTGTTCCAGCAAGAGATTCACATTAAATAACCCCCCTCCCACCTGGGGGTTGCCAGAGTTTAAATATAAATTGATAACCAAACGGAGAACCTTATTAATTTATTTATGCCACATAAAAATATAAAAAACCAATATTAACCAATATTATTACTACACTAAGTCTATGCCTCTTGCTGCTGCTGCTTCTTCTTGTTTAGCTGGCGGTACAAAGCGATCATTTTGTCCCTCTCCGTCTCCAGCATGTTCCTGGTGGCTGCCGGCAGCAGTTTACGCTTGCCCTTCAGCTGCAGCTTGGTCGGCGGCAGCTGCTGCTGCTGCTGTTGGGATTTCCTCTTGCCCCTGCCCCCTTCCGCAGCTGCCTCCTCAGCGTCCCTGCTGCCGCTCTGCTCCGGCTGCACCAGCGACTTGAGCAGCAGATTGGCCTTGCGGCCTGGCCGCGGCACCGTCTCGTGCTGGCTGGCCTTGCGGGGCAGCGTCTTGAGCATGGGCGGGGCATGCACCGTCTCTCCGAACTTGAAATTGTCCTGTTTGTACTCCTGCAGCTGATCGGCCTGCGAAAATAGAGATGCCACAGATAATTATTGAGATCGAGAGGGAGTTTGATTGCAGTTTAACTGGTTTTCATTCGGATCGGTCCCGGCAGGATGATCCTGCATCTAGGGATGTAAAAATACCTCTACAATGGTTTTAACTCGATGTGCCGATAACCATTGAAAAATGCATAAAATGGGGTTAATAACTTTGGGAGAATATATGTAACCGGCAAAAGGGGGCGTGGCAGACCTCACAAACTAGATATTCTTGATTAGGTTGCCAAGCTGAGTCGATTTAGCCCCGTCCGTCCGTTTATCCGTCTGCTTGAACGCATGGATTTCAGCAACTATAAGAGCTAGAGCAGCCGTTTAGGTCATTTTTGAAAGGAGCACACCATACACGGATCAAGTTTATTTCAAATCTTGGATGCCACGCCCCTTTTACGGCCAATATTAATAAAACCAAATAACAAGCGTAATATTAAACATAGAACTTTGTTATTCGGAAAATATAGGCTTTTCTATTGTATGCAAAATTGGATTCGATCTTGCGCTTTTTCTATCGATGCGGCTACGTTCGACTGTACCCTTTCGGATGACCGAGCTGTTCCATTTATACAGGTTTTCCATAATTATAAATTCCTTAAAGAGTACCTATTTAAGAATGTTAATGTCGCAATTCGGCTATGACTTACCCAGACTACAAAGAATTCCATAGCTAAATAAATAAATATATAGCTAATATATTATGATGTCGACTGATCTGTACCGATCCTACTGGTTTGTTATGATTCAGGATGGCTAGGGACGTACACACGTCCGGCTGATCTGCACCTTCCTTACTGGCATGATATAAAGCAGCTAGGGACATACGTCCGATTGATCTGCACCTTCCCTACTGGTTTACGCTAACTTTGGGTGACTAGGGACGTACACACGTCCGACTGATCTGCACCTTCCCTACTGGCATGATATAAAGCAGCTAGGAACATACGTCCGACTGATCTGCACCGTCCCTACTGGTTTAAGCTAACTTAGGGTGGCTAGGGCGGTACCTTGCTCTGCTCCTCGGCCTTGGTCTCCCTTAGGGCGCGCTGGATGAGCTCCTTGCTGGTCCTGGCGTCCATCAGGGGCTTCAGCTTGGCCTGGTTCTTGCCCCTGCCCCTGGCGCCCTTGGCGTTGCGCTGCTCCTTCCGCTTGCGCTCGAGCAGCTCGTCGATCTCGTTCTTGGGCCGCTTCTGGAGCGTGATGTGGCCGGAGGCGCTGCGGAGGATGTTGACGCCGTATTTGGCCTCGTAGCGGGCGTCCCGAACGGAGGCGCTGGTGATGCGATTCACGCGGCTCAGATACGCCTCGTCGGTCTCCTCGGGCAGCGGCTTGATGGGCGTGTACTTGTTCTGGCCCACTTGGGGCTGCCTCTTGTTGCTGTTGGCCTTGGATTTGGGCTTGGGCATGTCCTCCTGGCCAATGTGACTGTGTTTCAGCCGCTTGCCGGCCTTGGCGTTGTCCACCATCTGCTTGAACTGCTGGAATTTATGCGAAATCTTGTCCTCCTGCTGTGTGGGCGGATTGTTCGTCACGTTGGCCAGCCTGAAACGGTTAATGGTAAACGGTTATCGGTTAACAGTAAACGGTAAACAAATCCGGCACAAAATGTCGAAACGGCGGAAGTACCTACTTCTTTTCCCTTTGGGCGATTTGCTGCAGCGGATCGCGCACGCCATGGTGCTTCCTTACTGGTATCTTACGCGCTCTCGCCATTATCAGCTATTTTTATTTTGGCAGCAAACAACAAAATTACATTAAATTTATCGTCACGTTTGGCTCAAAGCAGCTGCGCGCGTGTGAACTAGGGATGTGAAAAATCATCGATGCATCGAGCATCAACGATGGTTTTCGCGATATTCCATTTTGAAAGCATCGATGATTTATTTTGACTTACATCGCTAGTGTGAACCAGCGATACAGTTCGACGAACTGAACTTGCAGTCCAGTGAACGCGGTTCACTGTGACACAGTTCACATGGGAATGATATTAATTGCATATCGATATTATCGATAAACAGACATTTTCCAATTCGAATATATAATTTAATAATTTAATTTTGTTTAGACATTTTAGTTATTAATATTTTTTATGATACGTAATTTTTAAAAATTGTGCACTATTCTAATTTTTAATTTGTTTTAATTTCTCTTTAAAAATATATTTTTTAATTTTTGTTTATTTTGATTTAAATTTGACTGGCAGCACTGTTCGTGACAAGTGCCAGCTATCGATGTATCGCAGTATCGATGCCAGTTGATGGTCGAACAAGTTTGAGTTCGAATGCCGGTGTGGCGAGCGCAACGGCACTATTGGACGGCCTGTGCGTGCGAGTGGGACAGCGTGCGAGCTTAAACATGTTGGCAAGGATGTGCAGTTGCATGCAAGTAAATGCCGCTGTGTGTGCATGTGTGTGTGTGTTTGTGTGAGAAGCTAACTGTTAATTCGAATGCAAATCAGACAAAGCTGCATATATACATATGTACATTTATACATACGCATATGTATGTATGTATTTATGCTGCATTTGCCGTTCATCGTTTGAATCGCGCTGCAACTGCGAGGCGCATGCGCCAAAGGGGCGGGGGAAGGGAAAGGGGGAAACGGACAGAGAGGCAGGCAGGCAAAAGCAGTCGCAGAGCCAGCAGCCAAAAAGTAACCAGCGAGCAGCAGAAAATCGTGTAATCGTGTAATTCAAGCGCAAACCGTTATTTATAGTTATTTCGATGTATATTTAACGTGAAACGCCCGAGGCGAGTGCCAAACGCAAACCCAAAAGTAAAGCATAATTGTGATAGTTAATAACGGCACACACACACACACACACACGCAGAAAATCGCATTGATGTAAAGAGAGCAGCGATGCATACATACATACATAAATACATGCGTACATACGTACATACATTCGGTTGTAAATGTTTGCTTTTTATTTTTTCCACATGCGCTTTGTACACACAGCGTAAGTATGTACGTCTGTATGTATGTATGTACGTTTGTATGCAGGGGATGTTGAAAAATGTACAGTGTTGAGCAGCGCCTTGGCATCGACCAGCAATAAGCATCAGCATGTAATGTATGTGTGTATGAGTGTATGTATGCATGTATGTGTGTGTGTGTGTACAACTACACGTGCATCTCTCTCTCATTCGCTAGCTCTCTGCTCGCATACACATCTACACGTGGCTCTCTGTAAGTGTGTGTGTGTGTGTGTGTGTGCGTAACGTGACAGCCGCAGCATCTGCCAAGAGCCTCAGTGTGAGCTCATAAGCTTTTTTTATGCAAACTTCTCGTTTTTTATTCACTTGTTTTTTCGGTGCGTGAGTGAAAAGTTAAAACATCATGCTAAATGCTAGATAAAATACTGGATAAACCCGCATACACATAAACAGCGGGTGTAATCGCGTAATCCTTTTGCATAGCATACTTTTAGGCGCTCGCTGAAAAAGTTGCCATTTTTCATAAACATGCTTGTATGTACGTGTGCGTGTGTGTGTGTGTGTGATAATGCGATTGTGATTTAAGCGTTGGTGTTAACGCTTTGGCGGCAAACTTGCTGTAACAATGATACAATATTCAGCTGAAATCTGTTTTTTTTTCGCACACAAATACATACAAACATATACGCTTGCATGTGCCCAGATTTGCCTAGTTTTTTCTTGCGGTGTAGCTAAATATAGCATTTATTTCCATAGGCAGCAGTGCAAATTGCAAATCAATCAATTTACATGCATACATTCCGTCTGTATGTACGCCATTTAATTAGCTTCAAACATGTACACACATACATTCGTAGATATGCAAGTACATACACACATACATACATGTGCAAGCAGAACGCATCAAATCGCTAAACAACGATGCGCTTCAAGGTCAACGCATAAATTTATCGCTGTCGCTTGCCAGCTTATAAAAAATCGAATTGCAAATGGAAAATGTACTTTAGATGCTAACATGTAAACACACACATGCTTACAAACAGACACACACACACATACACACACACGTGCATATGCATATACAGCGAGTGCTGTTATATTTTTTATAGCATACTTTAATGAGCTCTCCTTGTCGCCATTTGCAAGCGCAAGTGTGCATGTGTATGTGTGTGTTGGTATGTAAATAAGCAGCCAAATGAGAAACAGGGCTGCCAGACCGCATTGAACCGATTTGAACCGGTTCGGTAGCATTATTTGAAACAATTGTGCCTTAAATCAAAGCCAAACTGTAACTGAACCAGAAATACCCAAAATTCAATTACACAATAAAAAAAAACAACTTAAAATAAATATTATAAATAATAAACAAGTGAACAAAAATTATATTAAAATAAAACTATTTAAATATAGTAATATATACTTTTAAAAACAGATTAATTAATATAATTCGGAAACTACATAAATTGTCAGCGCTGAACCGAACCACATTTAATTTCTCCCAAAGAATTTAGAATGAAATTTTATTGTCTGTTAAATGAATTCTTCCAAAATATTTGTAATGGGTACATGTAATAAAATAATACCCATTTGAGCCGGAACTAGAACCGAACCCATAACCAAATCTTGTGCAAGCTGAACCAAAAACATTTCGTAATTCGGCTGTAGCCCTGATTACAGCACAGCCTGTAAATAGTATGTACATATTTGATGTGATTTGCATATATAGTGCGTATATATCTGTGTATATATTTATATATGTATATGTATATACAAACGTAAGCTCACTCTGCGTGACGTCGTTGAACAATAGCATAAACTGGCATATTGAGCACAATTCATTTTATACGCTATCAATCATATGGCACGTATAATTATAATAATTGCCACATCGCAGTAAAATATAATACAACAACAACAACAACAACAACAACAACAAAAATTACTTAGTGGTAAGAGGGCAATCAATTCGGCCTCCTAGTCACAGCGACAGGATAAGAAGCCTGTAATCGGCTTGTAATGCCAGCCAAGTAGCAACAGCAATAGGTGATTGAACTTTCCTTCCTTTTCATTCCTTTTCTCCTTTCCTCTTTTCTTCATTCTCTTTTCTGCCTTTCGCGTTCTCTTTCTAATTTGCCTCTTCGTTCTATTGTTCCGTACACCCGCAAAACATTTACTTGCCATATGAATTGCAATTGTTACAACTTTTTTGTCTCAATTGCATTAATTAATTATATATATACACTGTGAGAAATGATAAATTAGGCAATCAGCAAAGTTTAGAAATTTTATCAGTGATTTGAAACAGATTTCGGTTCTGGTTTCGGTTCCGGATCGGGAATAATTGCATTAGAAATAAAAATGTATTTTTATCATATTTTGAACAGTTATCAAGTTTGAATAATGGAATAAATAATAGACATGAATTAAGTTTTTAGCTA
>JAWNNJ010001303.1:0-33430 GCA_035045125.1 Hypselothyrea guttata
TTGACTGGTCTTAGCAAGGCTTGGCCATTGTTGTGCATTAGTCGACTGTTCGCCAGTTCGTTGGTGCCGCAGAAAATATTGCCTTTGAGTTTGTGCAAACGTGGCATGCACTATGCACACACAAACTCAAACGCACAAATACCAACTACACTGTAAACAAAAACCTACTCAAAAATGAAAGGTGAATTTTGAATATTTTTTAAAATTTATGCGAATTTTCTAAATTTTGGTTTTAGTTTGTATACTCAAAGAAATACGAAAAAAACAGTTTTAAATAACTTTGTCTGAATGTAACAGGCAGAAGGAGGCGTGGCGGACCACACAAACTATATATATTCTTGATCAGGGAGACGAGCCTAATCGATTTAGCCCTGTCCGTCTGTCCGTTCGTTTGTATGAGTGCGTAGATCTCAGCAACTAGAAAAACTAGAGCAGCCGTTTTGGTCATTTTTGAAAGGTATGCACAATACGCAGATCGAGTTTATTTCAAATCTTATGATCCGTTGCAAAATGTATCTAGGTATCAAGAAAGCAAATCAAACTTTATCTGCTTGCAGCATAAAAAACCCTACGTATCAAAAATGCTTTCTTTAGAAACGAACGGACACGGCTATACCAACTTAGATCGTAGTCCTGATCAAGATCTACACATTTTTCATTTGCACTAACTTAATCAACCTTATTGTATTTTTTTAACAGTCAAAATATATGTTGACATATTTTTCCTAGTGCATACAATGCATATGGCAGCAATGGCGAAAGCTCTCTACATGATTTCTCTGGCGTTTGTATTTTCTCTACTTCCTAGCAATATTTTTTGCAGTCACGCTGTGCCTCCCCTGCCGCTGCATTGCTGCATTTGTGAAGTTGCGTTTTTATGGTTTTAACATGTTTACTTTAATATTGTGTATTTGTCTTGTTGGCGCTGCTGTGACATATGTAGCGGGTGGTCGAAGGGAACAGCTACGCGATAAGAAAGTAATTCGAAGTCTCCTCAGTATAATATTAACTAGAAAGCCATTCTGGCTTTATTTTCCAATTTTGTTGAAAGTAAAAGCAAACCCAAATAATGCATAAAATATAGTATAACAAATGCGGTATGCTTACAGAATTACAGGTTTCGCATGCAATTTGTAAATTGAAAAGCGAATTGCAAGCCGTTGGTAATCAGCATAAGCAAGTTGATACTAGGGTAAGCTACTCAAAGTTAATGATGTCCCAATTGCAAAGGCAAGTGTCTGCCATGGAAATATGTATGGCCAAAAGTAGATTTGGCTAACTTTACCAAAGGCACACAGTGGCCATGTTTAGATTTGGTGCTAGTTCTTCTCTATTAATTCTAATTAAATTTGTTATTCAAAATGAAAATGTGGCACGTACATGTCAGCCATTTGGCAAGTGTTAACCTTTTGCCAGCCAAGCCAAGGCGAACGGACTAAACTCTGGCCCGACAGCTGACAATTCGCACGAAGGCAACCTTGACATTTTTTGCCTGTTTTCATTACACTAATGAAGTCATGTGCGGCTGTGTTGGTAACGAGTGTGCCGCTCTTTATGTGTGCTTATATGGATGTGTATGTTGGCCAGGTCCAGGCAAACGACTGTCAGACTCATAAAAGGTGCATGGCAGGCGCTGGTAGCGACGCCTCATTAAACCATTTTATTGTGAAATGGCCTTAACTTTGTCAAAGACTCATTCACACACACGCACACTCACACAGGTATACATATAAACTGCACACATAACGCATACGACGCGTCGTCCGAAGCACATTTAAGACTTTAAAACAAGAAGTCGAAGTGCAGTTCGAGGGCTGCGAAGGCCGGGAAGCCCAAGCTAAATTGTAAGACGACAGAAATATTTCAACAGGAATTTACGATGCTCGCACACTAAATGCTCATTTAGTTTGCACTTTTATTTAGAAACTTGGTTTGCACGTTTGCCAAATTGTCTGCGGTAGCGAAAACTCAACCACTGCCACCAACAACCGCAGTCACAGCAGCAACAAAAGCAACAAAACCAACAAAAAACAAGCTGCCGCTGTGCAGAGTGCAATAATAATGAAGACAGAGGCGTAAATTTTGCTTTGGCTGCAGCCTGCCATGCAAGAAAAACTATGGAGCTGAGGCGTGTGGCTGCTGTGGCTTCAGCTCTGGCTCCTGCCAGGTGAGAGCCATGTTGTCAGCGGAAGGTAGCAACAAATTTTCGTTGCAAAAGCTTTTAGTAAATTTATGGCAAGAAAATTTCCTCTACTCGAAACACGAGCAGCCAGTGGCAGGGGCCTGCACTGGTCGTTTGTTTATGTCTTGGCTAGGACGAACCACTTCCTGTTTCTACAGCATGTGTTGCTACATACTTCAAATATGTAATGCACTCGCCACGCCCATTTGAACAACCTATAACCAGCACCTAATGATGCACAACAGCAGCAGCAACAACAAGAAAATTGTCTGTCAAAATGTTTTGAAAGAATTCACAACACACGCATAATTAATTTTGTCAAATATTTATGTTGGAACTGAAGCCACATGCTTCATCAATAACAGGCATCTCTTCAGTTATTTACCATATGTTTCAGTAAATGAACGAAAAAGGCATTTCACTGGCTTCATTTTTGCAGGGTGTATCAATTACACGACCCGTACTGTTTCATCAAATTTTCCACGAACCAAACAACCTTGAAGGAATCCAAAAAATTCTGTTGAATTGTATGCTATGCGGCTTTCAACAGAAAAATAAAACAAGGATGAAAGAAAAGTTACCCCACTCTGTGTAAGCGACTCGCATTTCATGTCTTATTTTTCTCTACAGAAAACTTGATTAAAGTTTATTCACAAAATAAAAAAAAAACAAAAAACAAAAGCACAAAGAAAGACAAGAAAATAAAACAAATTTAACTTTTAAGTCATCAGCAGCAGCAACAGCAATGAGTTTGTGTAGGTAGCTTAACAATTTTAGCACATTGCCACCATATGTGAAGATCCTTGGCAACTTCAACGCAGCTTGTGTGCTACACAGTAAAAAGCGTTTGTGCAAAAACAAAATTATTTATTATAACCTATATTTATTCTTTTTTAAAAGCAATTTTTTAAAAAAATTTAATTTTTATTTCGTTATTGAAAGATTAAAGTGAGTTTTAAAATAATACAATAAATTTTTGAAAACTGGCTATTAATTAATTTTACCAAACAAAGATTGTTTAAAAAGTTTTTATATAGTTCTTATTTATAATAATTATGTTAAATTGTTTTGAAATATTTTATTTATAATTTGTTTATTTTATTTGGATTCTTTTAGTGTATTTCAGACACAAAGGCATAATTTCATAGCGAAATACCTCGCATACAACTCTCTAAAGGGATATACTAAAATGTTGATATATGATAAATAAACTAATTGTATGGCAACCCTTGCACATAGATGTCTACAGGGTATGTGCTAGTCGTGTGCTTACACAACTACAATATAAATTACATATAAGCTGACATATGCATATGTATTTATTTTTATCAAAAAAATACTATCATGAGCATTGCGTTCAACTTATTCACTGCAAAGCGAACGGAGGAAAATTAAGCGAAAGAAAGATAGAGAGCAAGAGAGAGAAAGAAATGGAATGGAATGGGAAACCGTGAAAGGATGTAAGAGTAAATGCATTCGCATGCTGCTGTCGTCTTCCATTGTTTAACTTACAGTCGGGATGTCGGCCTTTATTTTACCGCATCACCAGGCAACGATGGCGCCCTCGACTGAGTATTTGCATTCAACTTAATTGCGTTTTAAGTAGATTTGCGGTGACATGTGCACACTCATACAGACACACACACCCACAAGGATACACTTGTATACCTATACGTACTAATGCAGTTGCAAGTAAACTCGTCGAATACAATTTTCTTTTACATAAATCCAGCGTCTACTGAAGCAGCGACTACTTAGACGCTTAGAGCGATTTGCTGACAGTCAAAGGCAGCATTAGAAAGTTCGTAGTGTATGCAAGGAGATTGGAATTAAACTGAATGTTGCTCTAATTAAAACTTATAGGTTAATGATCTAAATGCCGATGAACTTGACAGCTTGTTAATAAATGCCTTGATTGGATGATAAGTCTCTGTTCGGACATTTGCAGACACAGATGGAATAATATTAAAGCCAGACATGTGGCACGTCATGCAAATCTCGACAAATCCGAACAAGAAGCAAGAAATCTGTGCTGTCTGCTTTTGTTTTGCCACACATTGAGCCGAGCAGCTTGCTGTCTTTTACTTTTCTACACGTGTCAAACTAATTTCACATTTTGTTACTTTTTACACATTGGCGCATTTGTGTCACAGTAACCTGCCTCGCTCTCATCGTTAGCTCTGGTTACCAGCGGAGCTGAGTTGCCAGGAGCTCATTGAAATTCATAAAATATTTGCACAGCAAAATGGGCTACGGATCCAAAGGTACTGCGTACTCTATACTGGCTGCAGGCGGTGTATTATGTGTCAAGCACGTTTGAATTTAAATTCAAATATTTGCAATGGAGGGCAAACAAATAAGCAGAAATATGGTAAACAGCAATCATAAACGCAATGGAGCAGTCGAGCTAAGCAACTTCTGTCAGCTTTATATAGAATGTATATATTTTGCAAATACCTAACTTAATTACGGCTAAATACAGCTGTTTTTTATGCACAACTGAGGCTCAGACAGTTGGCAAATAGGATAACGACTAATTCTGTCTCGGAAAATTGTTGTCAAGGAAGGTTCGATTGTATCCCCCTGGCGATGACTGCCCCCTCGCCTGTCAACGTTTCTATTATGATTTGTGGCAGCATAAAGTTGTGTGTATGCCGCAACGCCTTCAATGGACATTCACGCGTATAACCTTGTTTTTTTTAGACCCTTTACTTTAAAAAAGTTAAAAGGGTGTGTGCGTCTGATTGTGTTTGTATGTACATATACTCAAAGTAAAGGGTCTCCTACTGTCGGTTGCGTTCGACTGTAGCCTCCGTCTCACTTATCTGCCCCGTCCATATATTTTTTTCATTTTTGCGAATTCACGACGTCTGCGGTTACGCAGACTATAGATGTGCTCGTTGGCTCGTGGGCACTAATAAATCTTCAATTGGCAGCGAGTTTAGAGAGTTGTCGTCTTTGCTTTTTTATTTGAATTCGCGCCACATTTGTTGGCCTAATTGCGGCGTCAGCCGTTTCAGCCAAGAAAAACAACACAGAGCCAAGCAAAAACCAGTAAGGACGGAGCACATCGGTCAAACACGCTCGACTGTGGAATACCCTGCATCCTACATTTTTAATACAATTTAAAATATACTTGGAATATTGTTTCTTTAATATCTTCTGTGTTCATTCGCCGATTGCAATGCGCTTTTCAAAATAGATGAATATAATACTATACATAATAATATAATAGGGAGAAAATATTCTGTATAACAACTTTCTACGTTCAATATTATGTTCGTTATTAGGTTCTTGTCGAATAAGGCGTGAATGGGGTGTATCATCCAACATTTATACTAGATTTGCAAGAATATATCGCTCGTTTACCAGAAGAGTGTCATAACTCAAAAAAGTGCGTTTCGAGATAAACGCGTTTGAAGTTTTCAAGCGCCGTGTATCTCCATACAAGGTGGAGCGACATATTCTATTCTCACGCTGTGTGTATTGAAGATAGGATAATGAAATTTTGACACAAGATAGATTGATATCCAACAAACATTCCTGCATCATTAACTCAAAAATCGCGTTTTTTGAGTTATGACACTCTTCTGGTAAACGAGCGATATATACTTTGCGGGGTCTGTCAAGCCCTCGTGTGCATGTTCCATACAAAGTTATCAACCCTGTTTTTACCCATTTTCAATGGGTACAGGGTATTAAAGCTAAAACGCTGCTGCTGCTGCTGAGATATATAAGGAATGCTTGTGTATGACTCCGGTACGTTTTGCCAAAATGTTTCGCATTGTTATCGATACACTGACCTTGGCAAGTGACAACAAAAGAACGCTTCTACTCGAATATCAAGTGAATTTAAGTTGATTTCGAGCGAGCGACAACTTTTCACATGCCACACTCCGTTTAACCTTGCCAATTAATGTGAAATATAGAGCTGGTTGCCAATGTGAAATATAGACTCAATAGCCAAAGCCAAAAACAACAATAGCAATAGAGCGTTTCTTTTTCGAATTGAAGTCAACTGAGCTGCACTTGAATTGTGACTCATGTATTTGTCCGCGAATTGGCCGATTGAAGATAAATGGTGCTGTTGATGATGTGTTTTTTTTTTCCTTTTTGCTGTCTTTGCCAACACCTGACTTTTTGCTGTTTGTCTAAACTGTTGACTTTTGTGACTCGCTTTCTTTCCACACATTTCCCATCATAATTATGTGCTTGGCAAAAAAGATTTCAATTAATTTTTATTGTCGAACATTGAGGTGCCATATTGGCATTACTTCTCACACATACGCATATATCAAACGTGTGTGTGTGTGTGTGCCACACCCTACGCCCACAAGAGCAAGAATATATTGCGCCAGACTGGCTCGTATATCAGGCGCATTTGTCAGCCACTGTCAATGGCTTCCAACGACTCCAATTGAACTCTGTGCTTATTGATTTCTAGCTAAGCTCTGTGGGTGTATATAGTAGGTTGTATTTGTGGGTGTGCGTGTGTGTGTTGCTGTTGTAATTTTGGCAATTTTAATGTCATTAAAAGCAATCTCCGAAAAAGTTGCAAATGATGTGCAAGTGCTTCAAGTATTTATGCAATTTGTGGCAGCTGCTTGAACAATCAGACCAACAACAACAGCAGGCACAACGACAACGATATGTTTTGTATGTGAAAAGCCTGCGGCATTTTCAATTAAATTACAAAATCAATTTTCACCGAAATTAGCATATTTACATATTTGTAAGTGCTTCTCCCTCGCATATATGTACATGTACATTTGCATATTATTCAATGCATAACGGGGGGACTTACATAGGTTAACAGGTGCGAAAAGGTAAATTGCGCCAAATTAAAATCAGATAACACGAAATGACTTACAGCCAAGCACTTAACTGTAAACTCAAACTGAAAATGAAAGCGAAAGTTGTTAAAATGGAGGGTCGCCAAATATCAGCAGCAGCTGTGGCAGAGATGTCTGCCTCCGATCTTGCAGCACAAAGCAATACTTCTCGAACTAAAAGCAAGAGCAAACAGAGCACACGATTTCAAGTAAGTCAAATCTGCAGACACGTGCCAGCTGCTTTCAAGTACATATGTATCATACAATATAATGTATGTACCGTTGCATGTGTAGGCATACTTTTGGGAGTGTGTGTGGCAATACTTGTGGTGAATATGCCGATAATTACATTTGGCTAAAATGTTTTCCTTACCGCACGTGGATAAGGGCACAAAATGTGGCATATTCCAGCACGAGGGTGGTAAGAGCAGTTGCTGTAAATGTTGCATGTTCAATGCTTACCATTATATTATCTACATTTTCAGTATTTTAAATACTCACTTTATATTCTCTTTTTTATTTTTCATCCTGCAGAATTACTTATCTACAAAGTCTTGTTGAATAAAAAAGCTTTATATTTCGTAAACTTAATAAACATATTTGCTTACGTGTTTTGCTGGTCGATTCACAAATAATCTCCAAACAACATACAAATTTGTTTGCGATCTACATCTTTAAGTGTCTATTTCAATTTTATTCTATTATCTGGACAGCTAGTATTTGTTTGGTCTTTAGAAACAAATTTAAAATTCGCAATACAATTCAGCCAAAGTTGTAATTAAAATTAAATTTTTTCCCACAGAATTTCATCCAAATATTATACAAATTATTTTTGCAATATTTATAATTTCAGTTACAAATTCTGTACTGAATTATGATATTAGAAATTTGTTTTTATTTATATTTAATAAACGCGTTGTAAAATGTTTCTCATTCAATAATATGCAAATGTTTTATATTTTAATTACAATTTTTGTGAGCTTCCCCACTGTTACATAAATCTGTATATTTGTTTGTATTTACATTTACGCACTTGTACTTAAATTTATTTATATATATATACTATATACATTATTTTTTGTCGTCCCTGTCGTAGGCCAGGCAAAGTAAAATTGCCAACTCGGTGCCTAATGCAAATACACATGTGTGGCCACATTTCGGTATACAAATTACAAAATTATACAAATCAACGCCACACGATTGCTTCAATTTAACCCAGACTGCTGTGCTCTGCCCCTGCCCCATCCCGTGCCCCTGCCACGACCCTTGCCCCAGCCGCTGTCTTCCTCAGCTTGGCAGCTCCTTTGCTGGGGCTTCAAATGATGGCAGTTTTGGCACAAAGGCGAATGCTGCTGCCGCTGTTCCCGCTGTTCCTGCTGTTCCCGCTGCTTCCACTGCTCGAAGTTCCACTTGTGATGATTGCGATGTGGCTGGCTGAGATTAGAGACGCACCAGACGCCATCGCGCAATCAAAGACAAAAGCATGCTCGACACCTGCACAAATTATGGAGCTACCCGATTGCAGGCAGTGGCATCGCTTGACGCCTCAAAGTAAGGGGGCGGGGCAGTAGCGTGGCAATTAAGTCATTAGCAAACAACTGAAGGCGTTCAGCAGCACGTGTGCCACTGTGTCTGTGCGTGTGTGTGTGTGCGTGCGTGCATGTGTATGTGTGGTTGTGTGTAGGTGTTTCACAAGTGTGCAAACAAAGTGCCTCAATGGTTGCATAAAGCAAGCGTCATCTCAATATGCGTGTGTACTTGCTTGTTTGCTGGTTTGTCTCTCTTTTGAGCTGCAATAAAGGCATGCAAATTTATGTAATGTGCTGGTGTGTGCATGTATGTGTGTGTTTGACAGTCACCCTCAACCCCAACCCCAACCCTAACTCGAACCCAACCCTGTTCCCTTCCTGGTCGCATTTTTGATAAGCAATTTTCAACGTTCTTTGTGGTTGCTGTGTGGGAGAGTGTGAGTTTGGTGTAATGAAATTAACAAATAATTTCTCTCATGTCCCGAATTCAAGTTGTTGACGTCACTTTGAAGGTAATTTTAACTAGGGGAAATGGCATTTAAAGTGATTACAACAGACTCTTATCAGCTTAAACAGGCACCACAGATGAAAGCCGGCACCGTATTACTTCAGACCGTACTTACTTTTACACACCGTATTATGCAGCGTCAATGGGACAAGTGCAAGTGGTTTTATTCTAACAATCTGAATGCGTTTTGAGTAATTAGGTCTGTTCACTTATTATCACTTGAACGACAAATAAGGTATGCTATGATTGTTAAATCTGAATTGAAGTTGATGACGGTTGAAATAATGCTATACACACGTGAAGAGTGGTTATTTTATAACATACAAGTACTTTAAACGGATTTAATTTCAAACAAATACTTTAGATGTTCGACCAAAAGAATTAATTACATTTTTTTTTTTTTTTGCGGAAAATCGGAAAATAAAATTGATAACATTAATATATCGCTCGTTTACCAGAAGAGTGTCATAACTAAAAAAACGCGATGTTTGAGTTAATGATGCAGTAATGTTCGTTTGATATTAATCTATCTTGTGTCAAAATTTCATTATCCTATCTTCAATACACACAGCGTGAGAAGAGAATATGGCGCTCCACCTTGTATGGAGATACACGGCGCTTGAAAACTTTAAACGCGTTTATCTCGAAACGCACTTTTTTGAGTTATGACACTCTTCTGGTAAACGAGCGATATGTATAACCATTTACTCTCTAGCCTTGCAATATTAAAATTGTAAGCATGTTGTCTATAAAATTTTGAAAACGTGGTGAACATAACCACCTGAGAAATGGAGCTATAACCTTTAAATACATTAATCTCAATGAAAACCATTTTAAAAACACATGTTTTTGTTGCATACTTTTAGGCTCATATATTGAATAGACCATTAAAAACGAGCCAAATTTGCCTTTTCTACAAAACGGTAGCTAAGTTTCAAATTTCACTGTTATTTTCTTGATCAGCATTAAAAAAAATTTGGAAATAATTGCCCATTTTCAGGATACTCACCTTTGCTATTGAGCTGTAAAAGCAAGTTACTGCAAAATTTCTTAAATAAATGTATAGTAGCTTTAAATTGATAAATATAATTCAAACTTTTTGTAATAAAATGAGGAAAAGGAAAATCGATACGGTTTATGGTTAAGCGAGCATTTCATTCAATTAAAGTGGTTACAAACATATTTAATTTCGAATGCAATCAATTAATTGAATGTGCACAATTTTCCTCAGTCATGTGGCATGTGCCGAGCGAACAGCATAAAATTTCACTGCGCTCTATACGCAAATTGTTGCAATTTCTGTTGTACTTACCGCCATGGCCGCATGCTTATCTAAATGGTATATATAATATCACTTTGTTGGCATATTTCGTCTATATTCTACGCTGGAGATTTATCTTCATATATCATGTCATCTATGATGTGAAGAATGATAATTTATCACGTGTGCTAGATTTGGTTAATTTTGTGGCCCTTATACTAGGACATGGCCTAATCGTCATGGAGCTAACCTGGTGGAATCACAGCCACCGCATTGAAAAGCAACTTCAGCGAATTGAATACGTGCTGCGAGTACAGTTGGGGCATAAAGTGAACTTGAAGAGAATAGCGCACTGCAGCAATGTTATCTACACTGTGCTTGTCATTCGAATTATTGTTCTAGTAGTCATAACAATAACAAATTATTTCAGTTTAAATCCGACTGTTCCGCTCGTAAGCAACTTGTACTCGAAAGTTTTATATATACTGCGGAGCGGCGAGTTTACTTTACATACTGCGCTCATATTGGCCTTCTACAGAGAGCTAAATGAAGTTGGAAATAAAATTGTTACAAACTTGAATCAAAGGCTTTCACAGTTAAGCCTCGAGTCCCGCGCGGCTGTAAATCATTTGTTTATACTACAACAATTGCATCATGAGTTCTGGAAAACCCAGCGAGAGATCGAGCGCAATTTTCAACATAGCCTCGCAGTGCTCATGTTCAAATACTTTTTGGAGTGTTCTGTAATGCTCTATTGGCTTTATTTGGGCTTTATTAGAAGTAATCACTTTGAAGTGAGTTCGATATGTGAGTATGAAACTTTTAGCTGAAGTTCAGAATAAATATCACCGACTTTTTAGATGGATTTACTGAAGAGTTCGGTACTTTTATAGAGATTTGCATTCCTTGCTGGATCTGCACTCGCTGCGACCTTTTACAGCGCCAACTTCGTGCGCTCTTTCATGGAGTTTCGTCTAATCGGCGTAGCTCTCAAGTTAATACTCTCTTGTTGAACATATCATCTCAACTGGGACAGGAGCGAAGTGAATTCAACGTCGGTGGCTTTCTGGTAATCAACAACCAACTATTTGCCAAAGTGAGAGCATATGTTATAATACTTGGAAGCATAATACTATATATAACAGAACTTGTGTTTCTTTTGCAGTTCTTGCTTACTGTGTTTAGCTATTCCATTATTTGTCTGCAGTGGCGTGTAACCCTTTATAATAAGAATGTAGAGGCACAAAGAGACCTTAAATTAAATGAATCAATAACATTCATAACTTAATCATGTTCATTTCAACTGCATGCTTTAAACAAATCAAATTCTTTACCGATGCCGTTTTTATATACATAATTTTTTCAATTATATATTTTTAAATTATAACCAAATGATTGTTGTTAGTTTTTAAGATGTCATTCAATCTTTTAACTATAACTCGAAGCTCTTCAGCTTTTCGAGCGGGTTAATTATCCATAAGCCATTAGTTAAGTTGTCTAAGATAATATGTTAGCTTATCTCTAAACCTAGTAAATTAGCTAAACAGTTTTCGAATTCCTTAACAAGTGTCTTCAGTCATGGAATTTGTGGCAGTGAGAATACACGACTTTTCGCTACGTTTTATACGTCAGATAATGTGTATTTTCTTGGTAACTCCGCCCTGGCCATATGCACCTCTGAAGTTGTTGTATAATATCAGTCTATTGTTTTATCTGGTGTTAATAACAAAATGGCGTTTTGCGTACAATTATAAAGTCATTTATGATCGTGTCAATGACCACGTATCCCGTATTCTCGACTTGGTTAGCTTTATCTTTCTGGTTACTGGACATTTCATAATCTCCGTGGCATTGAATTGGCGCAACCTCAGTGAACAGATTGAACAACAGTTCCAACAAATGCATTGCATATTGCGCTGGAAAATAGATCACAGAATCCGTTCTAGAAATATAAAAAAACACAGGAATGTAATCTATGGATTTATGTTTCTACGCGCATCAATACTTTTAGCCATGACGGCGTACAACTTTATAACCACAAATACTTCACTTCTACTGATCTGTAACTTTTACACAAAGCTTGTGTTCATATTTCGCTTTAGTGAATTTGCTCAGCATACAGCGCTTGTTTCAGAAATGTATGAGGAACTATTTGAGGCTAGCTGTAATGTCATAAAGCAACTGGAAAACAACTTACATACATCAATTGAACCAATTACTGCACTGCAACAGGTGCACCAACTGCTATGGAAAACTCAACGTGATATTGAATTTAACTTTGAGCATAGTTTGATGTTTTTGATTTTCAAAAACTTTGTGGATACTTCAGTTATGCCATATTGGGTTTATCTTGATCGCTATGTAAATCCTAAGAGCAATGCACCAATGCAGCTATGTGGGTAACTATTTACAATACATTATGATCTTATTTCTAATGTCGAGTTATCTTCTAGGGTGCATAACAGAGGAACTTGGTAAACTTCTGGAAATCGCTATACCCTGCTGGTTCTGCACTCATTGCGAGGGTATGCAGCGACAATTGCTCTCCCTCTTTCATGGCATATCAACTAAACGATATAATAGGTTTTTAAACTGTGTGTTATTAAAAATCTCTATGCAGTTCGATCAGGAGAAAAGCCAGTTTTGCATTGCTGGCTTGTTCATAATGAACAATGATTTATTAGGGAAGGTGAGTTCAATTTTTTCCCAGATTTGCAAATGAAACTTATTAACTTTGTTTGGTTCTTCGCAGTTTTTGATTGGCATAACAAGTTACATTGTTATTTGCATACAGTTCCGCAATAGTTTTGTCAGCGAGACTTTCGTAGAAGTTGAAGCAACAGAAACCATCTTTAATGAAACCTATAAATTGTAATAAACTTTTATTAAAGTTGTTGGTAAAATCTATCCAATGTTAAAGACAGTTATCAGTTAATAAAATCTCATTTAAACCACAAAGTGCTAAGTATTTACCTTATCAGATTATTTTTAGTGTTAACAGTGCATTAGCAAATTAGCGCAGGATTATGAATCTAGCCAAGTCAATAGTTTGCCACTTTCCAGGCACTTTACTCAGTCATGTGGCAACCTTCAAAATAAATACACAACACAACTCTGCGCTTCATGCGGCGCTTAATGCATTGCCTGTTTTTGCTGCCGCCACGCCCACAATTGCAACTCAAAGTCATCTATTCGCTTGTGCTACTGGGATATATATCATTTGTGCTCAAATGGCGTTTCGGTTTGAATTATCAAGTCGTCTATGATATACAAAATGATAACTTCTCGCGCATCATTGATCTACTGAATTTTGTAGCTCTCATCACGAGTCACACAATAATTGCCATAGAGCTAATCTGGATGAATCGCCAGGATCAGATCGAGCAGAAACTGGAGCAGATGTTGCATATTTTGGCAGCTCGTTGCAGGCATAAGCTGAATCTCAGCCGTATGCGCATACAATGCAATGCCATCTACGCATCCTTGATGGCCCGATGTCTGATGCTGCTGGCTGCAACCGTGTATTGCCACATGAAATCAAATACGGCTCTTCTATTATTATACAGCTTCTACTCTGAACTAGTATTACTAACGCGTTGTACGGAATTTACACTATATGCAGTAGTTGTACTCAGCTTCTATCAGGAGTTGCGAGCCGCCAGCTGCAATCTGATGCTGCAGCTGAACAGTACACGCTTAGAGGTTTGCTCTATACGACGCCAATCTCTGGAATACCTGAATATGCTTCAGGAGCTGCACGGTTTGCTATGGAACACCATACGTGCCATAGAGCGCAACTTTGAGTTGAGTTTGATGGTGATGATGCTGAAGCTCTTTGTGGACATCGCAGTTGCGCCCTACTGGATCTATATGAATGTGTTAAATGACAATAACATCGTGGTAACATACTGTAAGTAGCAATGGTTTAACAGCTGTTGAGCTGTGCTCATCCAGGGGCTTTAACAGATTGCCTTACCGATGAGGTCTGCAAGTTCTTGGAGTTGGTTGTGCCCTGCCTGATCTGTAATCGTTGTGCTCTGCTGCATCGACAGTTTCGCTCGATATTTCATAGTCTCAGCACAGATCGTTGTAACATGCAGCTCAACTCTGCTCTGTTGCGAGTTTCTGTTCAGCTGGGCCAGGAAAGAAGTGAGTTCAGTGCTGGCGGTCTGTTGGTGATTAATAACGAAACGCTGGGCAAGGTGAGTATTTAAAAAAGCATAATTTCGCATCCCATTTAAGCAAAATTTCCTTTAAATTTCAGTTTATTTTTGGCATGGTTAGCTATATTGTCATTTGCATACAATTCCGCATCTCCACGCTAAGTAAATCCCCAGAGCACGCTGTGACGGCTATTGATGGTTCTCAGTACTCTTAAGTCACATTCGTTGAAATTTATTGTGAGCTTCTTGCGGTTTGTTTTTCCCAGAAACTGCGAATTATAAACTTGAAAAAGCAAAGTCAAGCAACTTAATTAGCAACGGTCAAGGACAACAGCCAATGGCTTTGTGGATGAGAACAATTAATTAATCAGCTGAAATAACAACAGTAGCAGCAGGTGTTGGATTCTATCTTTGTCACCGGATTCCACGAGTCTGTTATCGATTGCTTGCCCGAGCTGAAAGACGTACACTCTGAAAAAATATTCAAAAATTCATTTCCTGCTTCATTGCTTAGCACGAACATTTTTAAAGTGATTAATTGAGTTGAGTAATTTAAGTTTAATAACAACTTTAATCTTTAAACTTTTTATAGATAAAAAAAAAAACAGCAATTGAATTTCATTTATTTAAAAGAGTTTCTTAATATAACTTGTTGAGCAACAAATTTGCTATATTTTTATTTTTTACATTTCTCCCGGTGTACACACAAGCATGTGGCAGTGGCTCGCAGCTAATTGGCAATGGGCATTCAGTCGGCATACGCTTATCAAATCAAAGCCAATCACGTTAATTAGTCAACTTTAACAAATTTAATAGCAACTCGTGCATAAGTCCACAAGTCCAAGCGTCAAGAAAATTTCACAAAGTCTCGTCCACATAATTATTCATGCTTGCAAAGCCCATTATAAACTTTTCCCCACTGTCCACTCTCCGTGTATTTTTCGGGTCTGTTTTCCACGCATGGCCAACTATTAGCAACAACAATTCCTAGTTGCCAATTTTGAGTCTTTATTTTGAATCAAGTCCAAGTTTGCGCCCCAGGCAATTGTTGCCACGCACAGATTCATGCGTAAGTGAGCGTACATAAGACTCAGATGGTCAATGCCTATCGTACTATGGGCACTTCATATGTGCGCACGAGCTGAGATGCGTGGGCGGGGTCTCAGCATGGGACGACT
This sequence comes from Hypselothyrea guttata, assembly GCA_035045125.1. Lineage (NCBI taxonomy): Eukaryota > Metazoa > Arthropoda > Insecta > Diptera > Drosophilidae > Hypselothyrea > Hypselothyrea guttata. The sequence goes on from JAWNNJ010001303.1 coordinate 15,654, forward strand.
GCTGATGAATCAGGTCACAGTTGGAGTGGCAAATCAACTAGCTTGAGGGTCCTTTATTAAGAATAAATTGCCTAAAACTTTTCAGTAAATTCTTTACTATCAAGTGCAGATAGAACATTAAGCTTGTTGCTCTTCAGACTCTCAATTGAAGGTACTCATTTGCAACATGATAAAACACTTTAGCGTTCAGAATTTTGAGAAGAAAGAATGTTTTTTTGATGCAACTGTATTTTTGACACTTTTGCAATCCCCTCTAATTTTCAGAGCTTAAACTTTTGGCCTTAATATTTCATTCGTTTGACACTGCATTTATCAACATTTGTCAACTTGTTGGCAGAAACACCGAACGAGCTGCAGAGGAAAAGCTGTCCCCCAAGTGCCAGAAAAACGTCGATTCTATTGTAATTGGGATTTTGGCTTTTTTGGCACTAACGAGCTGCAGTTGCATCATCAGCTCCAGCTAGAGCTGCAACTGTCACTGAGACTGACAGTTCGGTTTTCTATGGCCACAACTGACAGTTTTTAGCATAATGAGCAGTCAGGTCAACCTTACCTGGCCAGCTCTACGAGTTAAGCACATTTTTGTTTCTTTTGGGCTAGCTCGACAGTAATTAACACACAAGCATTTTGGATAATACAGGAAAATCGAAGTGCTTGTGCTTTGCTGAATGTTGGCTGTTCTCATGCACATTTTCATGCCACAACACTTTAGCTCAATGGCAAATAATAAAAAGCAAGCCATAATCGTCTCATAAAAATCAGACGCGCACGCACACTAATGCATAGGCGTTTCCATATACGAGAACGTCGACTGCGGCTGCGACTGCGACAGCGACTGCGGCAGAGATGTGCGTGCTTTGACATAGACAATGATGATGGCAATGGCGGCTGAGTCTGTGTCTGCCTCTATGGCTGCTGGCAGTGACAGCCATGCCTGACGACGTCAAGGCTTTCACAGTTATGCACACACACACACACACGCATACACTCACTCACACATAAGCAAACACTTTTATAGCGACACGTAGTCAGCGACGTTCTGAAGTGCAGGAAACTCGTGTCTCTTATGCCATCTCTCACACACTCTGCTCTTTTTCCCTCACTCGCTCTCTCGCTCTCTTGCTCATCCTGTATCTGTCCATCCATGTGGGCGTGCATGTGTGCGTGTATGTATGTGTGTAGTTATTACTTTTATGAAGCATGTGATTACATTTTATTTTTAATGCTTTTAGTAAAATGAGGTTAGTACACACTTGGTTAGCGACAAATTACATTTTTTGTCCGCTCTCCCCCTGTCCATGAGTGTATCTGTGTGTGTGTGTGTGTGTGTGTGTGTGTGTCTCCATATTTGCTAAATGTGAATTCATTCAATATTCGTATTGGAATTTAAGGTCAGCACACATTAAGCACGAGACAAAAACTAGAGGACAGATGCCAATTGTTGCATTTGAGGAAAATGCCTAAATCGAACATCTAAATGGTCGCTTCACTGCAACTCAATGAAACATGCGCACAATTAACTTCCGCTTCCGGCATTGATGGAATCTAGATGCAACTTGCACACACACACAGATACCAATAGATTGGTTGCATTTGCGCCCTCGAAACATGCGCATGGCGTAGTAAACTGTTTGCATATTAATGACAAATAACCCACTATCAGCACGATACACACAAAGCATACATGCATGCCTCACGTACTCACACTAATATAAATAACGTACACTAAAGAAAATAGTTGCCTTCAATTTCAACAAATCAATTATTCATCAAAATGTACATTTGTTTAAATTATTTATATAACTTTCGTTAAATAGCATAAATAATTTTTTGTTTTAATTTATGGTGTAAATTACTTATTTCTTAAATATTCGTAATTTTAAGTGAATAAAATAAGAGCTAGAAAATGTTGGCGTAATTTATGGTATCGGTAAAAATTAAAAGAAGATTTGTTTTGTGTACATTTTACAATAAGTTATTTTTAGTGTAGTGAGCACTAACACTAGACGGCTGAGCGATAAATGCTAGATAATATTGTCCCCACTAATTTAGCACAAACAATAGCATCAACTTGAGCGCATACAAACCTATCCATACACATCTACTCACATTGCCCTCGGCCGTCAGTCGTAGGCCAAGTGCTCGGCAATTGTGATACTTATGAGGCTAATTATGAAGCAGAGGGCATGGTGAGACTATATTGAATTCTGATTGCAATGTGTGTGGGAGTAGATATGTACATATACAGCTAGACAGAGATGAGAAATCAAGAGAGTACGCGTGTAGCTGCTTGAAGATGTTTTCAATCTACTATTTAACATATATATACAAAATTGTATTATATTGCAAAGCAGATTAAACCTATGTTTATCATAAATAGTATTTTATTTACAACATAAAAAAATTATTCAAAATATAAATTAAAGCCCTGTACTGTCAGTGCTAAAGATTTTAGAGTACAAGATAAAAAAAACTCAATATAATGCGGTTAATTATTATTATTATTGCTTGGTATACTCAGTATACTTAGTTTGTATACCCTGTACCCATTGAAACATGGAAAAAACAGTGTTAATAACTTTGTGCGAATGTATGTAACAGGCAGAAGGAGGCGTGGCAGATGCCACAAACCATATATATTCTTGATCAGGAAGACGAGCTGAATTGATTTAGCCCTGTACCCTGGTCCACGCCCCTTCCGACCACAATGAACATAAAAAGAATACATTCTTCACCAATTTAAGAGAAACAAATCTAGTGACATAAATTCTGTCTTCAGTAGTTGGTAGGTTTGAAGTTTATTTTAAATGTTGGATGCCACGACCCTTTTACGCCCTCATCACTTAAAACCAAAACCAAATATTAAATATAGAAGGTTGTTATTCGGAATGTATACACTTCTCTATTATATGTTATTTAACTATACACAAAAGCTCATTAAAATTGGTTAATAAACACAAGAGTTATTAATGAAACAATACTGCAGGCGTTGCCCCGCCCACATTTTAGCAGCGCGGCCATTAAAGCTGACACTTATGTATAACAAATGAAGAAGGAGAAGCATGGCTGCTACGCTTTGTGTGAAAGTTGCATAAAATTACATTTTAAACCTTGTTTCTTGAACAAAAAAACATTTCATTATAATAAAATAAACTCTTAAGCCTTCAATTACTACTTAACAGCACTTAAATTGTATAACTTGTATTGTAGATTCTAATGAATGGAAGTACATCGAATGAGGTCATGGTGGGACAGATATGTACTTGCTGGCATATTTAGGAGAACAAGAGCTTGACACATTTATAGATTTATGCTCAATAAGCAGCACATGAAGTCCGCCTTTGTTGCTGCTTCAGTTGTTGTTGTTATTTGTTATACTCGGCTGCTGTTGTTTGCATGTCCACAGCAGAGCCACAGGACTCAGTCAGCATTTTCAAGATTTTATTTGTGAGCCTTTTTGCTGCTTCCAATACTCCCCGTAGCTTATCTCTCTCTCTTCTATTGTGTGTCTCTGTATCTCTGACTCTGTCTATATCTCCAGCTCAATGCTCAATTCTCAATACACAGCAGTCAACAGCTAGGGCTACTTTGGTCGACTGCCAGCAGAAGGAATGTGTGCAAATAATAAAAATGTTTAGCTATATTTCAGTTTTCAGTTTGCTTTGCTTTTAGTCAGTTTGAAAGTTGTTGCCGTTGCCGTTGCCTTTGGCTTAGCTACCCTTCCGGTTTATGTCATAAATTATAAACAAAATGGTCGACTCGAGCTCGAGCTCAAGCTCAAACAGCACCTTGATTTGTTTATTTGTGGAGCATTATTCAAATTCACGACAGTTGACAACGCACATTTGCCTGGGCCCCTGGTGGCTGCCACGTGGACAATTTTTAATGCCACAATATTGGCAAAAAGCTGAAAAATAACCAACCAAAATAAAGTCGCAACCTCAGTTTGCTTAGAATAGCGTGTGCTGCTTTTGACTTGCTGCAAAATTGGTAAATTGTGGCGCCCAAGGCACATCATGATATTAATTTGGAACACTGTATTGTCAGTAGCAACAACTACCCATTTAATTGCACTGCCAATATTTGTCAAATGTTTAACTGCAAAAAAGGGAAGCCTACGAATTGCAGTGCCATTGCACGTACTTAATTATTTGCCAAGTAATTGAGTGCCTGCTACATGCCAATGACAAACATTTTCGCATTTGCAACATGTTGCTTTACGCCAACATGACCTTACATGACCTAAAAAAGAGCTTTGTGCTTCTATGGCCATTGCAGTAGTATTAAATGATTTTTAGTAACACTTTCCTCTGTTCCTAATTGAATTTTCCGCCAACGCTTGCGCCCAGCATGAGCACGCCCACCAAAGTGCATTTTGGCCCGAAATATGAAAGCTTGTCTGCCCAGAAACCATTAGCATTAGCACCACTAAATACAGAAATTTGGCCAGATTCCAGACACCAAACTTGAAGCAAAAGCCTTCTGATGAGCTTTAAATTTGTAGTATAAAATAGTATACTCGTATCTCAATAGATTCGAATTCATTTATGATACATGTTGAAATCTAATCTAGTCATTTTGTCAAACGATTTTTTAATTCTAAGATATTTTATTTTACATAGTATGTATATCCTTGGCTTTTAACTACGACAGATTGTTGTAAAAGTTGACCTTCTCCTTTCTATATTTACATGTAAACAGATTAGAGTACTTTGAGCATATGTTGAGAACATTTACTTTATAAATTGAACGAACCAGTAGCAACCTTTCTAAAGCTCTTTACTTACAGTTGCATTTTCATCTTGAAACATTTCAAACGAATATTTTCTATTTTAGCTCGTATGTTATTAAACTAGAATTTAAGTTGAAGGTTGATTGCATTTCTCAAGGATCTCAAATGCAATACGTATTGAGGTTTGCGAAAATAAATCATCAACAACCGCTCAACAGAAATCATTTACCAACATTGTGAATTGAGCATAGACACAGTGTGTCAGTACAATCGCTTATGCGAAATTTGAGACCTTGTAACGAGTGAAAAATGGCAGCCATATTTGAATGTTGTAAACAAAACACTTGATATTCCAACATCAAGTGTTGCCATCCAATTCAAGTGGCTACCACCACAATTGACTGGATGGGTTTAGAACAGCAAGGGTCTAAACGGCTTCATATGTATTTTCGCAATATTGTTTTCCAATTGATTGAATCACAAACATTATTATTAGCCTGTTCAGCCCGATTCCACAGTACAATAAACACATACACGCATGGTTGTCAGGATACCATGGTGCAGGTCCTTCATACAAACAAGTGAGCTCGTCGATAATCTTAGAAGTTGCAATGTGCTTGAATCAGCAGACATGGTCTCTGAAGAACCCTTCTATGGCATGCACACACGCATTCACCAACAGCAGGTACAGAATGTGTTTCACCTTGATGTTGTTGAGAAAAAGTTTCCATTATTTAACAATACTCGAAAAGGATACCTATAAAATAATGTAAAGTCAACCCAGCTATTAGGTAGTTATTTAATAACCCCATTTCTAAAGTATTCAACCTACTCTCGCATGATCAATTTGTGTGCTAATGGTAATTTGATGCAACTAATTTGATAACAAATTCAATTTGAAAGTGCCAAAACTCTGTGAACTGCTAGCAAATGTGTTTTCATTACCTGACAGGACATGGGTTTTGGGGTCGAGCTGAGAGCAGGATTTCCATTGCAGTTGTAACTGCATCTCAGATTGGAACACATTAGCACAAGATACACACACTGCCACTCTGTTGTTGTTGATGTTGTGTTTGTTGTTGAACTGAGCGAGAAGGGGTGCTCGTAAACAGAACAACAACATCAACATCCTGTGGCAGGACTCGTGTAATTTGCAAAAGTTCAAAGTTTAACAAACTGCTATGGGAAATGCAAATGGCCAGCTAAATATACTAAGCTAACTGCAAGTGTGTTCCGCATGGACATGTGTAAGCGTGTGTGTTTGTGTGTGTTTAACGAACAAAATGAAATTTAATTGACAGCAACAACAATCACCGTATACTAAATATTTTGCCACGCTTCGTTTTATGCTCAAGTTGATATCAATACATTACACATACGCAGTGTAGGCTTTGATTGAAATGAATTTTAGCTTTTAGCTAGTGATATTATAAACAATTCTCTGCTTGATATTTAATTGAGTAAAACTTACAAATTCTCAAAATTTTTAGCAAATCATCTTGGCATTTTTATATTACTCTATTTAGTCAAGCTAACTTTGCCACTTCACTTGCATCCGCTTGCAGGAACTTGAAGTTTGAAGCTCTTGCAGCGCCCTGGAAGTCTCATGATTTAATCAAATGTTCTGCATATATCCTAAAGTTTTCACAATTAAATAGTGCATCCTTCCTGCTGAGTATATCTTTTATTTATAACCACTTCTGAGTCACTCAGAAACTTTTTAATATGCTTTTGAAACTTCCTCGAAAACAAGAGAGCTACTACACCTAAAACTACTACTAGTTAAATATAAATATCTTTAAAGCCCCGTCACGCAGTGAAGCTACGCAGAAGACAATCCATTTGGACATAGATAAAACGGCAAAAAAAAAACTTTCAAATAGGATGCACACACAGACACAAAGACCTGCACTCAAAATCGAGCGAGCGGAAGCATGAGAAACCATCAAATTAATTTCCTGCTCAAGTCAATTCAACTTTTGTGCCATTTGCCTTGCAAAGAAAAAAAAACTTGGAACTTTGATTGCCATTGAGACAAATAAAACTGAGTATACTCGAACTCGCATGTGGAAGTGAACCATTCCAAAAACATGTTCGGTATGCTAAAAAAAACAACTAGTTCAAAAGCGTCACAGCTCTTCACAATAATAAACGTCTTGGCACCTATGCCAAAACTTTGGGCCTTTGACGCCCTGTGATGCATTTTATGGATTTCCTATTCACAGCAGCTAAAACTGAAGAAACATAAAACTGATCGACCATGAAATACCAATAAAAAAAATTCAAAAAATATGCTTACCCATAAAATCGTATAACGCCGCTAGACATAAATTTATATTGACTTCTGTATCACAATGAATATTTATTTTTCAATTTCCTTTGCTTAAGTGAATATAATGAGTTTTGTTATGACTGGAAGTTTTCTTTTACATATGTATGTATGTATATATACATAACTTTAATTTCATAATAAGTCATAATTCTCCACAACACCTTTAACTGGGTATTCCATTAGAAAGCTTGCATATATGCCTTTGCTTCGTTTAAATTGTGCTCTCCTTGGCCTCTGCCTCTGAAAGTTTATACGCCTGAGTAGTTCGATGTACATATTTCATGCAGCTCTGCGTTTAATTGAATTGCTAGAAAGAGGTCCTGCTGTCATTCATTTTAACTTCATCGAGGTACTTTTCAAATGGTATGCCACAGCGGGTGACAGAAAAATTTCGAACGGTCGAAAGAAAAAGGCGAAAAGTCGAAAAATGAAATACGCTTTTTGACGGTGGAATATTAATGGCAGCTACTGCCAGGTAGGTGTCAAAATCAGCGTTATCAATGAACTCTACAGTTTGATTCCCGCTGCCAGCTTTTTTGATTGCATTCTTTTTTAAGGTATGTGGCAAAGGCAAAAGCAAGAAAACGCTCCGTGTTGAATGTATGCTATTGAAGTGGCTTAAACTACATGCAATTGTGTCTCTCAGTGTGTGACGGTGCATGCAGCCTTAATCAAATACGCATGCTCATTAAACTTTTTCAATTTGAAGCCTTTGGCTGTCAAGTTTTGTGGTCTCGTGCGACGATTCATTAAAGTTGCATGGCAACAAAGTTCTGTACAACTTTTACTTTTATACGCACACACTCAGTCAGATACTCGTATACTCAAATACTCAGAAACTCAAATACTCAGGCACTCTATTACTCGTAACTCAAACTCGAATGGCTTGCTATAAATTTGACTCAAAGCGTATTCACTGCAGTGCCTTGCAAACGGCAATTTTATACATACTTGATATGCAAATTAAATTATTGAGTCAGCGCCAGGCCAATGAATTACTACTGACATACTAACCCAGAGACACATATGGTGGCCAAAAACAAAGGCAATATTTATACGCATTTGTCTAGTAAGTTTACAGAGTATCAAACAAGTATCAACAAGTATTTTTTTATATTTATTATTTATTTGTTTATTTTAAATTCGAGTACAAACTTTAAAGAACTTACAGCTTTGCTTGAAATGTAACTGTAGCCTCTCAGCCTGTAAATATAAATTACAGGGTATACTTAAGGAGCAAATAGCCGTAACTCACCCTGACATCTGGGCATAACGAAAGCGCAGCATATGTGTGCCGCTAGGTCTCGGGGTGTGACGCACAATGGGCCTATCTCCACACTCACACACACAAATATATAGTATATATTCCTATGTGCCGGATTGGGTCAGGTGAGTTGGCCTGCGACAGTCGCAATCGTCGTCACAGTCAGAGTCAAAACTATCACGCACATCCACATATTTAGGCCAGGTCGAGTGCCAGGGTAGACTGTTTCTCTACTGGACAGTTGGACGGGTGCGAGTTGGGGACTCATTTCGCCTGACTGTGATAAGAAAGTGTCAACACAAACGTGACAAAGCTACAAATGTTTAATTTTTATAACTGTGGCAACACTGGGTGGGCGGATGTTGCGGCGTGTCTTGCCACTTAGCTTAACTTATTTGCGGTTTGGTAAAGGGTTAGGCCTTGGCCACATTTGGTCAGCCAGGCAACTCTGTTTTTTGGCCAGAAAATCACGTTTTTACCGTAAACATGTTGCAAAAGTTCGCGGACCGTTTTATCTTTTGCATACTTTGCGCAATGACAAGCGGCCAGAAAACGAGCAGGCCAAAACGTCAAAGACGTGTGCTGCGTGAGTGCTCACACCCAGCACTTGTTAAAATATTTAAATTTCGTTCTTAAACAAACGAAACAAACGGCCACGAACAACTTTCATTCATTTAGCCAGGCCGCGCATAAAACATGCAACTTTGCGTTTTTTTCTTTTAAATGGTAAATATTAAACCAAGTGTTTAACTGAGCAGACCCAAGCGAGACTTTTAAAGGTTGTTATTAGGTATTGCGTGGAGTTGAAAAATTCCGTTAAAATTGAATATATAGAACGGTTTTTGCAGTTTATTCTTAGAATTTGCATCTATTAAAAGCCATTTGATTTTTTACGGTAAGTATACTGCTCTAAATTTAAATTCAAGCCTTGAATACTGAAACAAATAAGCATTTTATTAAATTAAAATATTTAAAGTTTGCAAATTTAGCCAAAGCAAACTAGACTTTGAATAACAAACTCTCACAAAACATTTTAATTTCCTTGATGCAAACTTTTAGCAATATGTATACGCACATATTAATTTTCTGGCTTATATAGCACAAATTTATGATAAGCAGGCACATATGCATGTATAATTAAACTTATTACATTTATTTCTAAGTTTCAAGCAGAAATAAGTTTTGGACTCGTGAAATGTATGAAATTGCAATTTAAAGTGTATTTGATGAGAGATAAATACACAGAATATCCTAATATTATTTTGTTTAGATTTTCTTTTTGTAATTTCGCTTAATTTTAAGCACATAGAAAATAATAATGTATTAACCGACAGTTTCACAAATAGCTGCGAGATATGCGGGATAAAATTTCATTTCATACGATTTCGTTTCATTTTCGCTCATTTTTCCTCTTAGCTAACTTATTTTCTGTGCAAGTTTTTAGCTGGAAAGCGACGCAGAGAGATGGCTTTATATTTCGGCTAAAATTTTAATGCATACCCAGATCTACACACACACACACTCACACGCCTAAATGTGTGTTTGTAGCGATGCATACATTTGAGCATAATGAATGTGCAGCAACATTTTTGATGGTGCCCACTGACAACAATAAATTACTTTTGGCTTTAAACGAAAGCCATTAGCATAAAACTTGGCATCATCAGGAAGCAGTAGCAGCAGTACGAGAAACAACAAAAGCAACTGGAATAAAAGCCGCCGATGTGTAGTATCCTTTTTAACGCGGTTACTAGGCGTATGCGCAATATTTATCTGGCTCTAATTTTAGCCAACAATTTGCCAGCACTTACATGATTAAACTGTGTGGAGCTTGTTTGGGCGTTGCCAAGCCAAACTTTTCAAATATGTGAGCCTTTTAATTAACTTGCCAGCACTTTTCACTTTCCAGCCGGCATTTTTTAATATACGCATCTACTCTCGCACAACCATCCTACTACTTTCTACGTTTTTTTACGTCTTTTGCATTAAGCGTTTCATAATTTCATGCAATAAACTTGCTAATTGCAACGCGCTGACTTCCTTTCTTGGCACTCGACACGATGCGCTGTGCCGCCCATTCTATAAAGTGGACAACCCGGCCAAGACTCTTTCGCCACACAAAAGCTGCCAAAAAGAAGGAAGACAGCCCAAAAAAAATATCTCAAGCTTAAGTTGTGGTTAAACAGCCGGGGCAACGAGTGTCTGTGAATTAGCAGCCCTAAAGTGTTTTCCGCTTTTAATATTTCCTAGAAGTTGGTAAAAAGTTCCATTTTCTATATATTTATATTTTCCTAAACACTTGGCCACTTGCTCAATTTCCGTTTTTCATTAAATGAGCCTGCACAATTGCATTCGCTTGTATGCATGCATGCCACTAGAGACCCACTCACCGTGTCCCCGTATCATCTGGTAAATTGCACGTAAACCTCGCAGATCGGGCAATGTTAAAGTTTAAAATTAATTTGAAGCCTGCTTTTGCATGGCTGCTCAGTGTTTTAATAGCTGTTAATATTTATGAACCAAACTGTGGAAGAGTGCCAACGAGTAAACAAACAAACAAACAAATAACAACAGCTGCTGCTGTTGCTGCAGTCGGAAAACAATTGGCACGCAGCTTTGGTGCAATGACCAGCTGCCAATATATAATAATCGATTTTGAGGGTTTACGCTATGCCAGGCATAAATCGCCTTATAATTAATGTACAATTGTGCATTTTCAATAAACTTGCCAAAACATGCGGACGATGCGGCGTATGCGGAATGCATTTACAAAACTGACTGTTGCTCGACTTGGTATAATTGCTGGCGCTTGGTTATTTTGAACTTCATTACATATAGGTATTTTAACAAATAATTTTTACTTCTGTCTGCAATATTTTTGGTAAATTAAAGTAATTGATACAGTTTAGTTTCCCGAGCTCTAAACGCCGTTGATATTCTCTAATAGTTGTCAGATTAACTGGCTCTTATTTTGGTTTCTTTTTTAAACACAGAAGATTTTCATTTAATATTTTTTTACAAATTGCAAATATAATATAAGTATCAATCCCAGGGCTAACTACACAAATATATAAATTATATTGATTGATTATTATATATATTATATTATAGAATAATTACATAATATTAGATACATCGTTGGCCATATAGTTGGATCTGCGGATTTCACCTCGGCCTGCTTCTGCATCTCGTAGTTGGATTAAACTATATAAAATCATTTTCATATTTTTAAGCCCACAAATAAAATACAAATAATAATAGTATCATATCGAGTATAACCAATATTTTGAGCATGTTGAACTGCAAAAATTGCATTTTCACCACATTCACTGCTGAAAAGAAAAGAAGCTTATGTTAAAGTTGCATCTTATTAAGTATTAAATACCATTACCTTCTTCATCCAATTGCTGTTCCAGCAACTGCACCTGCAGCTCCGGAATTAATTCCCTTTGATCCATCAGAGCATATTCATAGCTTACGACGCCGTTTGGATCGACGACTTTACCGGGCACAAAAGCAATATCGGCTGGCATTGTCTAAGCGTTTATCAAGTTGAAAATTGTATGATATTAATGTCGTTTTGTCTTTATTTTATTTAACACCCACCTGCACCAGCGATGCGCATATTGCAAATATATAAAAACCACACTTCAACATGCTTTATGAGAATGAGCTTGTAGGTGCATCACTTTTCTGGATTCACTTGAGTTTTTGGAAGCAACAGCAGCTGTATAAATATTTGAAACATTTGCGTAGCATGTAGCATCATTGAATTATTTAAACAAGGGCGGTTTAACAACATCGTTGGAATTAATTTATTTGTTATATTCAATCTGAATTGGCATTTCTAGTGAAAGCTTTTAGTTAACAACTGGCTTTATTACTGCATGGGTGGTATGGTGCTTGTGAACATTTCAGTTTCATCTGTGGGCAAATTGCGTTCTGTTGATGTAATTATCGATTGAGTAGAGGATGTAATATTGGGTGGCATTGATATGGTTGTTGATGTGGCCTTAGGCCTCGCATTGTGCCTTACAATGACAGGCTGCTCATCAACTATCGAGCTGAAGCTGCTGAACATACTATGCACGCCCTGAAATGTTAGTTACATAATGAGTTGGTAGTATATGCTATGAAATAGACATGTAAGCAATACCTTTTTGAAACGCTGCCATAATTCATCAAGAGCATCTGTCGCATGTTCTAACGAGGTCTCCATTTCATCAACTGACTGCGTAGATGTGGCGTTAGTGCTGCTGCTGTTACTGTGTTTTTTGTCAGCCTCTACTGCATTATCACCAAAGTATTGAAGCAGTCCACTTTTTGCATCGTCTATGTAGTCATTGGTGGAGTTGCCTGGCAACTCGAAGAAGATGCCATTCACTGCACCCTGCAGCAGACACAATGAGCAGGTCCAGATTAGCAGTCTCATTTGAAAGCCAATAGTAGAAGGCAATACTTATCGTGCCAAGTCAATTGCTTTAAATGTTTTATTGCCGTGAGACACACTTCAGTTTTGTTCCGCATACTTTAACTTGAGCACGGGTCTATGGCATTGACATTAATTTGAAAACAGCTGTGACAACTATGACGAATTATCAGCAGTTGAAACCACACAACCAACAGGCAATTGAAGTCTATGCTTTTCTCTGGTACAAAACTAAGCTTTGCACAAACCGAGATATTAATTTGGACATTAGCTTGCTATATGCCATACAGTAATGTGCATACATATCTACAGCTCGAACGCTTATCAGAAATGACATGACGTTCATTAAAGTGGCACTGGCTTCTAATTGCCTCTAATACCGCTGTCAGTTGCACTTAGCTGCTCAAAGTGCTTCTGAGTGTGTGCGTTTGTGCTTTGATCTGACTGCAACACACCGAGATAATGCCAATGATGCTAGGGTGTAGAAAAGCGTTCGAAAGGCATTCATTGCGGGCAAATGTGTGAGTGCAGCCAAACGTTTTAATTTACTCACAATACGAGTGGCAAGTGTCAGTGGCTGGCGAGGCGTATGATGCAACAGCAGCAGCAGAAGTAATGCTGCATGTGCGTGTGCTTCAAGAGAATGACATCCATAGGCAACTCACACACCCTTGTTGTGTGTGAGTGTGCGATAGTGAATTTCAATTAATATGCAACTGCACTTGAGGTCCTTAAGCGGAAACCTAAGCAGCGTGAATATCCTAACAAAAGACAAGTTGCGGAAGTGTGAGCGAGTGTGACTTTGATTACTCGAATATACAAATGTATGAATGCATATGTGTACCTAGAAGTCGCACAGTGTCTTGCTGCAAATCGGTACTCGGAATGCATATATGTAGTTGGGCTTTATAGTATTTGAAGGTTTTAAAAAATCAACCATTTTATACTCTGTATCCATATGCTATAATAATCTTTAAATTAAACAAATTATATGAGGGGAACCAAATTCTTTTATTTGAAAATTACGTATAAAATACAATATAGTTCGTGTACAATTTTAAAGATATTTTTCATATTCAAATTGTGGGTATATTTTGAAAATTATGATGTACATGAACATGAATACAGCGCAATAATATCGGTTAATAAACATAGAAATTATTTAAGAAAACAAATTTCAGGTTTTGCCTTGCATTTTCCAAAGTATTCAAATAGATGTAGAAATATTTTAATATTACAAGAATGTTTAATTAATTTTTATATTAAAGGAATGTTGAATTGTAAAATGAAGTGATGTTTAAGGTTATTTTTTGGAACGGAGTTTCGATCTTCTAAAGGTTTTTAAGAATGTATGAATGTTTTTGTTTACATTACATTGTTTTTGTTTTTATAACTTGTACGTTTATCAACCGATTTCAATGAAACTCTCAGCATAGATTAGTTCAATGTCCTGTTATATATAAGCCAAATGTTAATTTTCTATGTAAATACTTTTAAATTTCTAAAAGCGAAAGTTACAAGGAATTAATTAATTAATTTATTTATTTTATTTTTTGATTTGAATTTAGTAGGCGGAGGAGGCTTGGTATAAATTCTTTGAAATGCACCTATGCAATCGTATGTTACATATGTACATTGTCAAAATTTGTATGTAAATCAATTGCAAATCCAAGCTATTTAGATCCTTCTTTCTTGAAATAACACTGTGCAAAAAACCCGAATCAAAAAATGTTGATTCGTTCTCAAGTTATTAAATAATATTTGAAAAGTTAAAAAATTCCCCATAGAACAATTTACATGAAAATACGGAAAAATGTAAGAAGAATTGCTGTTGCGCATCGTATAATATTTTACAAGTGTTTTTAAATAATGTTTTGAACATAATGGATAGAGCAAATCGGTCGAACACGCCCTGTACCCTGTAATACATACACAAACGCATCGTATCTCCCTTAATTAAGGACCGATTGTGATGAAATTTACAAAATCGATAGATATTAATCATGATAATGAAGACAGAATTTATTAATTTATTATTTATTTATTTATTCCTACTTTTGCCTTGATTAGGATGAGCGGTACGTCCTCGAAGTCCTGTTGTTCCACTCTCCACTTGGTGCGAGGTTACTGGCCCTGTCCTTGGGTGATGTCAGCAGCCAGTAACTTCGTACCAAATGGAGGGTGAAACAGCCGCACCTCAACGTCAGACCGCTCGACCGAGTGCGAGAGGCAGAATTGGCATGCCCAATTCAAAAACAAAAATTACTACCAAAAATTAGCCCAGTAAGCATTGTACGAATAATCGTACCACAAGGTGTAGTAGTTGCGGGGAACCGCAACAGATCTCTGATGTACAGATTATTTTACAATTGGACGCGTCCGACTGATCTGCTCTGCCCATTATGTAAACATATTATACTTGCAAATACTTGAAAAATATTATACGATGCTCAACAACAATGCTTTTTCTTACTTTTTTGTATGTACCATTTTTCAAAGTAGCAGTAGCAAAACGTAGGAAAATATGACAAAAATGTCAAGACAATACGATTTTTAAGAGTTATATGGAATAATGTGAATTTAGTCTTTTAACAATTCCATTAAAAATTTGGTCTGAGCTTCGAAAAGATCTGCCACCTGCGAGCGGAAGTTAATGCGATTCCTGCCATGTTCGCTTCTGGTAATTGTCGCATTCACAGGATAGGGGTTCCTAGGATAAGATGTTCTGGCGATAGCTTGTAGATTTGGTATATTGGAGTCACTGTTGGTCGTAGGTTCAGAATGCGGTATACCATGGCCAGGTGACTTGTTAATTTGCTTTGTAGCATGGACGAGCTGCCAATTGGTGTTTTCAGGAAGTGCTTGGCCGGCTTGACGGCCAGTTCCCACTTTCCGCTTAATTGAGCAGCTCGAGCATACAAGGTGCACCACATCGTTTCCTGTTCCGCGGCAAATAGCTGCAGCCTTGTTTGCTGCGGCTAAAAGTCCTTCTTCAGCTCTAGTAGCAGATTGCTGATTCCCACCAAGTGTATAGTCTACTCCAAGAATTTCCTGCAAAGAACGCCAATTTGTGCGATAATTATACTTATTATAAACCAATAAGGTCAAAGATATAGCCGGACATAACCGACAGTTGAAGACCCTGTTCTTTGTGTTTTAATGAGTATTAAAATTAATTTCTCGTATAATTAAAATATATAAACATAAATAAATATTCAAAAATTTCCAAAAGACAATGTTTTGCCTAAATACATATGATGACGTCTGTATATGTATGTATATATACATTGTCTGTGCTAGATTTTTGTACATGACAAGTCGCAAGTCTGTAGATTCAAAATTATGGCTGCTGTCGTGCTTATAGATTGTAAAATTTATGCGGCAGTTGGTATTTTTTTTTAGATTTGCGAGGAAATGGGGAGAGATATCAAAAATTTTATTAAAAAAATTGATTAAAGTACCGAAAAAGGTGTCTATGGCCTTTATAGTTGCTGAGATCTAGGTGTTCATACGGACAGACAGATGGACAGATAGACAGGCGGACAGACAGACAAACGGACTGGGCTATATCGACTCAGCTCGTCGTCCTGATCAAGAATATATGCATTTAGTAGGGTCTAGCTTGATTTCTTTTGATGTTAAACACATTTTTCATTTGCATTAACTTAATATTCCATTTTGTGTTTTTTTTTTAACGTACAGGGTTAAGAAATAAACAAACAAATAACTTATACCACTTTTTTTGGCGTATAGCCCGTATATATATTTCAAGAAAATTCACAGTGTGTTCTTATATGGGCGTTTTGAGTTGTTCGGTTCACTTCCCCACAAATGTCAGTTATTTATCTTTATTTTATTTTATGCAAAAAAAAAAGTTCACCGACTCATTTGTTTAGGCATTTGTTACCTGGTTATCGGACATATCAACGCCTCGTCTGAGCATTACAATGCAGCAGCCAATTGAATGACAAAATATATTTTTTAAATAAACCAACGCGAAATGCACAAACAACAATTTACTCCTGAAGTGGCAAGTAGCAGCTTCGTCAATATGATGTTGTCGCTAAGACTGATGAACTAATACACAATACGATAAATAGACAGCTGCTGCCTTATATACCTGCAGCAGGAGAGCGAACATCTTCTGACACTCCGACATCCACAGCAGTCTAATTCTTATCTCTGCTTCAACAGAATGTGCCTTACCAAATCAGGGCGTTGGTAAGACAATGCACGCATACGAGTATGTTATATGAACCTCTCACCTCACCTTGCAGGGCGTTGCATCGTGCACGGATATTGCATGCTTTTATCAAAATCTGCTCAAGCAAATAAGGCGCTTATAATCTGACATTACGCACATACCTATTTGTTATAATTAAGCCGTTGACCAACTGGCAGGGCACTGCACACTGGTCGAAATAGCCATATTTTTGCAAAAACTCCAAACTTTCATGAGGAAAAATACAAATATCATATATATTTTATTAAATAATAATATATTATATTCAATAACCGATCAGCCATTTGCTTCCAGTAAAAGCCGGGAAACTGGCGTGCACTTTGAACTTTTACTGTTGCTTCAATTTTGCTAAGCGCTACCATACAGTCGGGTAAACCCGAATATATGTATACCCTTTACCTGCACTGATATCCAGTACCGTAAGTAATTTTAAATTATATAAATTTAATTGAATTTATTTAATAAAATATTTGAAATATAATTTAGTTTATTTTTAATTAATTTTTCTTTTAATTTATTATTCTATTAAAGCAGTGTGCCTTCAACAAAAAAAAAACTCATACATTTACAATTAATTAACATAACGTTCGACTCAGCTCGGCACATTATCAAGAATAAACAATTGTACATACTTTGAGGGTCTGTCAGTACTGTTAAAAGTTTGTAAAATATAATATACTATATCTGAATTGTTGTTGGTTTTGTGGTGTCTTAGAATAGTAAAATTTTCATAAAATTGTTATTAATAATGAGCAAAACTAATCTTCTATTAACTTA